>CM053563.1:15786634-15854556 GCA_028646485.1 Cryptoprocta ferox
TTTTTTTTTTTTTTAATGTTTGTTTTTCAGAGAGAGAACATGAGTGGGGAAGGGGTAGCCGAAGCAGGCTTGGTGCTGATAGCAGCAAGCCTGATGTGAGGCTTGAGCTCATGAACATTGAGATCATGACTTGAGCCAAAGTTGGATGCTTAACTGACTGAGCCATCTGGGTGCCCTCCTCAGTAGTCCTTTAATGTAGGTCAGACAATTATCCATAAATTACAAGACATACAGTAAGATGTTTTGTGTGAGGATATATGCTTATAAACATGTATATATGATTAGAATCACTGTATACTATAGAGGATGGCCCTGAACAGGGTGTATATACAGAAGTTTCAGGTGATTCTGATCCACATCAGTATTTCAAGATAGAGATCATTTATTTCTCTAATCACCTTCTTGAAATTCCTCTATGGGCTCTCCTCAATGTCCATGCTTTTGTTATCAGTTTTGAAAATTGCTTAGCTATATTTGAGAATTGTTTTAAGCATTTACGTTCCTAGATATTATTTTCACCTTAATCTTTTTTTTTTTTTTAGAAATTTTAATCTTTTCAAGATAGGAAAAATGAACATACACATTTTTATTTTCTTTCAGATCTGGAATCAATGTGTGAGACCAAGATATTATCTCTAAAGAAGAGACATTTTAGTCAAGTAATATTTCCCCTTGAAGACATGCCCACTTTTATTCAGCCCACATTTCTTACTCCACATCAAAAAATTGTTAATGAAGAGAAATCCTGTGAATGTAAGATATGTGGAAAGGCCTTTAATCAGAACTCACAATTTATTCAACATCAGAGAACTCATTCTGCTGAAAAAAACTACAAATGTAAAGAGTGTGGGAAGTCCTTTAGTCGTGGCTCACTTGTTACTCGACATCAGAGGATTCATACTGGCGAAAAACCCTATGAATGTAAGGAATGTGGCAAGGCTTTTAGTTGTAGTTCATATTTTTCTCAACATCAGAGGATTCACACTGGTGAGAAACCCTATGAATGTAAGGAATGTGGAAAAGCCTTTAATTATTGCTCAAACCTCAATGATCATCAGAGAATTCACACTGGTGAGAAACCCTATGAATGTAAAGTATGTGGAAAAGCCTTTACTAAGAGTTCACAGCTCTTTCCACATCTGAGAATTCATACTGGTGAGAAGCCTTATGAATGTAAAGAATGTGGGAAAGCCTTTACTCAACACTCAAGGCTTATTCAACATCAGAGAATGCATACTGGTGAGAAACCTTATGAATGTAAAGAATGTGGAAAGGCCTTTAGTAGTGCCTCAACACTTACTAACCATCACAGAATTCATGCTGGCAAGAAACTCTATGAATGTAAGGAATGTGGAAAGGCCTTTATTCAGAGCTCAGAACTTATTCAACATCAGAGAATCCATACAGATGAAAAACCTTATGAATGTAATGAATGTGGGAAGGCCTTTAATAAAGGCTCAAACCTTACTAGACATCAAAGAATTCACACTGGTGAGAAACCCTTTGACTGTAAGGAATGTGGAAAGGCCTTTGGTAGTCGCTCTGACCTTATTCGCCATGAAGGAATTCATACTGGGTGAAAGATAAACTCTGTTCATAATCTTTATAATATCTTAAAAACAGATAATGGAAAAAAGGCAGTGTAATAGTTTTTTTGGCTACTGTAACAGTATCGAGTACTTCAAAATTGGGTGCCTTAAAACAACAGAAATTTATTCTCTCACAGTTTTGAAGCTTTGAAATCTAAAATTAAAATTGTTAGTAAGGTTGGTTCATTCTGAAGACTTTTGAGGAAGAATCTGTTCCATGTCCCTCTCCTGGCTTCTGATAACAGCAATCTTTGACATTCCTGTCTTGTAAATGCATCACTCCAGTCTCTCCTGCCATCTTCACATTGCATTCTCCCTGTGTATATCTGTCTTTGTATTGTATAAGAAGAGACTCTTATACAGGACATGAGTCCTATTGGATTAGGGCTCATCCTGATGACCTTATCTTAATTGATTACATCTGCAAAGACCTTATTTCCATGTAGGATGACAGTCACAAGTGCAGGTTAGGGCTTCAACATAGTTTAACCCATAACACTGTTAACATTGTTTTTCTAACATATTTGTAATTTTCTTTTATACATAACTTGTTAAATGTATTTTCAAATGTAAATTCAAGGTTTAAATTAACACCTGCCTTCCCTCCAAAAATGGTTCTGTCCCAAACTACTTCTTAAATAATTCTTTCCTCCCCATCGTTTTACTCTGCTTCTTGGTTATATATTTGTGTTTATATTGGCTTAGTTTTAGAGCCATCTTTTCTATTGGTCTGTCTGACCTATAGATCTGTTTCTACCAATACTACACTTCAAGTTATAATACATAGTCTCTTTTAATTCCTGGCAGAACTATAACTTTCTTTTTGAAGGCAGCTCTGTTCTTTTTCCCTTTTGTAACACTCATATTTTCATAATGTTAAAACACACACACACATACACACACACACACAAAGGAAAAAAATTACCTGTAAGCCTTCCAAACAAAAATTACTACTTTCAAATTATTACAACATATCCTTCCAGACTTTTTAAGTGTAATCTGATGTGCATGCTGTACCATAACCTGCTTCTATCATGCTGCTGTTTCAGTAAGTATAAATGTTTATTTATCATTATTTTTAATGTTATCATAATCATTTCTGTGGTAGATTATCATTTTGCTAAATACTACTGACATACTTCATGGTGCTTACTGAAATTCTACAGTTATAAAAGTTGCCTTCTAAATACAAATTTAGTGCTATTTTATTTTGTTTTGTTTTTCTTTAAAACCGTTAACATTTCAGTATCAAAATAACTGATCAGTATTTTCTCCTTGTAAAGTATTGCCAATAGTTCCAGTCCCCTCATTGTAACCACTGATATCAATTTGTTATTTAATCTTTCAGACCTTTTTTTAAAAACTATTTTTGCTTACAAATATGTGCACACACAACCATATACCTAAAAACTTTCAATACTTGTAGAAAAGTTAGTGCTGCTTTGTAATTTTATATGTGTATGAATATACATACGTACATATACACATACTAATGTTTGTGTTAGATTGCTGCAAGGATTAAATGAGTTAAATGTAAAATGGTTGGGATTGTTACTAACATATAGTAACTATCTAGCAGATGGTATTTAATACTAGCATCAATATCTTCACCATTATTATTTGTGGAAAGGATGTTAACCATGTTAAACACCTTAATTGACATCAAGTATTCATAATGAGAAAGACCAATGGATATAATGTTTGGAGAAAAGCTTCTCACCAACGTTTATTCTTTATTCAGCATGAAGTTTAAAAGGAAAAAGGGGTGCCTGGGTGGCTCAGTCAGTTGGGCATCTGACTCTAACATTTCAGCTCAGGTCATGATCCCAGGGTTGTGGGGTCAGGCCCCACGTTGGGCTCTGAGCTAAGCGTGGGGCCTGCTTAGAATTCTCTCTCTCTCCCTCTGCCCCCCTCTCCTGCTTGTGTGTTCGTTCTCTCTCTCTCTCTCTCTCTGTCTCTCTCACTCTCAGAAAAACAAAACAGTAGGGGCACCTGGGTGGCTCAATCAGTTAAGCATCTGATTCTTGGTTTAGGCTCAGATCGTGATCTCACAGTTCATGGAATCAATCCTGTGGTCAGGCCCTGTGCCGAAAGTGCAGGGCCTGCTTAGGATAATCCTCTCTTCCTCTCTGTCCCTCCCCTGCACACTCTCTCTCAAAACAAACAGACTTAAAAAAGGAAAAAAAATCCTAGGATATAAAAGTCAAGAAAGAAAAAGAATGATTGAATAAGGCTACATTCACATCTATATCGCATGCTGGACAATTTTATGCCTGTCAAAGAAACCCATTTACGTATTGAGAATAACAAACTCATTTATCAAAAAACAGAGAAAGATATAAAATATTTACTCAATCACTTTCCCTCCAAAGTAGAACATATGTAGGTCACATTCTTTTTCAAAATGGAAAAAAACTAAAATATGATAGCCAACCATATCTGGATGTTGATAATACCCTTCCAAATAGAATGAATCAGAAGTAAATCATTCCCTGAGCTGTGTTTAAATGAAGGAAAATGAACATATTATGTAGGAAAACCTGAGAGCAGCTATATCTGTATTCATATAATGTATAGCCTATAGGCATGCTGATTTTTTTCAAGTATTTAAATTCCAGTTAACATACAATGTAATACTAGTTTCAGGTGTAGAATTTAGTAATTCATTACTTAACATCCAGTACTCATCACAAATGCTCTCCTTAATACTCATCACCCATTTATTTAAGCCATCTCCCTGCCCACCTTCCCTCCAGTAATCCTCAGTTTGTTATCTATAGTTAAGAGTCTGTTTTCTGGTTTTAGGCATCCTGGTATTTAAACACCAAGAGATTATTAATAAACTAAATGTACAAGACTAAAAGCAAGAATAACAGCAAACTACATTCAAATATAGAAAAGGTATTAGTGAAAACAAACAGCAAAAATAAGGAAAATAAAATTATTTCATTGACAAAAAATACATATAGATAAAAACATTGGTAAATCTGATGGGAAAAAAAGAGGACAGATGAATACATGGAATATGGACATGATTAGGAGATTATCATATTTACTAATGTCTGGAAATCTAGACAAAGTATGCAATATTTGTAGGAAAATATAATTTGTCAGAATTAAGAAGAGATGTAAACCCTTAATAGACCAAAATAAATGCAGGGGGAAGAATGTTTTAATATAGTCAAATAGCTCCAGTTAAAGAGATCATCAAGCCAGATCATTTTATCAGCAAAATCTGTCAAATATTCAAGGAATTTCTAAATCAAATGAAGTAACAAGCTTGCCATTTGTTGCTGTGAGTTTTCCATATTCCTGATATCAAAATAATTAGATCACAAAAATATAATTTAGTGTCATATAGTACTAAGAGTGTACAAATTTATTCTAGCAGTCTATTAAAATAATATGAAGATTCACCACAATCTGAACCCATTACCTGAACTCAAATCAAATACTTCAGATAAAAACCTTAACTATCACACTGTAATTTGGGATAGCAAATTAATCTAGACCACTGACTATTTTTGTATGGACTGCAAACTAAGAATGGTTTTCACATTTTAAAGTTGAAATTAAAAAAAATACATAACATGAAATTATATGAAATTCAATTTCAGCGTTCATAACGTCATTAAAACAGAACGACATACGCTTACAGATTGGCTGCCGTCACACTACAAAACAATTGAGGACCTCTGACACACCAAGTGGTTTGCAAAGCCTATAATATTTACCATCTGGCCCATTACAGAAAAAGTTTGTCAGCTCTTGCTCTAGTGACTTCCTAAAAAACATTGGTTTGGTCATATTGATTTGGTTAACATAGTATTCTATGTTATCCAAACCCAGAAAACAAGTAGACTTGGGTAGGGAGGGATTCTTGAAATACAACAAAAGATAAATTCTGTGGCAATTCTGGATTTTGTATATCTAAACTCCATAACAGGGGCACCTGGATGGCTCAGTCGGTTAAGCGTCTGACTTCAGCTCAGACCATGATCTCACAGTTTGTGAGTTTGAACCCTTCATTGGGCTCGCTGCTGTCAGTGCAAAGCCCACTTTGGATCCTCTGTCCCCTTCTCTCTCTCCCTCCCCCCTCATGCTTGCACTCTTTGTCTCTCTCAAGAAATAAACATTAAAAAAGTCTCCATAACAATTGAGAATTTGACCAACTTCCAGCATCATTTATAAAATATTTTTATTAAAAACAAAATATATGCTATAATAAAATCAATGTGGATATAATGAGTGACTTTATGAGTTACCCCCTCCAAATACCATGTCTGCATTTTAATTACTATAGCCTTATAATCCTACATCTCATGATGCATAGCAGCATATCAAAATAATACAGTTAGAAAAAAAAAGACAAAACTCCCATTTAACTGGTTCATATGAGCATGATCCAAACTAATTTGAACATGAAATCCTATTTGTTCCTAATTGCTCTTATTAACATCTTTGGGAAGTATATACACTTGGGAAATGTTTTGGATTTCTGTTTTTGGCAAAAATCATGAAGGGTGAAATTAAGGAAGTTATTACAGATAAGCTAGGAATTTGGGGGTGGAGTATTTTCCATCTCCCTAATATCAGGCACTACAAGATGCTAGATAGCACCTGGAAGCCATTAAAAATACTAAGATACCTGATAAAGGTAAATACATGGATAAATATAAAAACAGTATTATAATTTTGGTTTGCAACTCAAAATTTTAAACAAGATTTAAAGGAAAAATGCATGAAATATAAATCTACATTAATAGCTATATGATATATAAAGGTAATTTGTGTTATCAGTAACAAAGATACCACCTGTAAAAGTATAGCTAGAGCTTTTGTCTGCAATTGAAGTTGGTATAAATTTAAAATAGATTATTATAACTTTAGGATATCATATGTAATCCCCATGGTATCTACAAAGAAAATACCTATAAAATACATGAAAAAGGAATCAAAACATCACTACAAAAAATTACAGAGCAGAAACACATTAGCAGGAATTTTTGTGTGAAAAAGCACAGGAGTAGAAAATCCTAAACTGTAATGGACAAATTGGAAGAGGCTCAGTGTGAACACACCTGAGAATTAAAGATTCTAAGGGGTCCCAGTCATAGGGGAGCCCCACACTTTTATGAGTTTTACCACCAGGAGGCTAAACAAGTTCTCATAGTGAAGATTGGCAAAAAATCCCCATTGTGCTTTTGTCGTGGGTGGGGGTGGGGGAAGTCACTATTTTGAAATACACCTAGAGCATTCATAACAAGGCATGCCCCCAACAACCTCGTGGGGTTTTTATTAGCATCTAACCATGCTGAAGAGAAATGACCAACTCCAACCCACTCTAACCATCCTGTCCCACCTACCCTGGAGAAGGGGGACTGAAAACAAGTGACGTTCACAGTCCAATGGCATAGTTTCCCCAAAAGACCAAAATTATAAATTTTATGTAGAGAGGCAAAATATCCATAATAGCCAACACAATATTGAAGGAGAAGAAAAAAAGTGTAGGATTGACAATACCCAACTTCAAGACTTACAATAAAACTGCAGAAACATAAATAGTGTATATATGAAAGAATAGACAAATAGGTCAATGAAATGGATTAGAGAGCCCAGAAATAGACCCATTCAAATATACTAATCTTTGATCAAGCATCAAAGGCAATACAATAGAGAATAGTTTTTTCAATAAATGATACTGTAACAGCTGGACATCTGCAGTCCAAAAAAACAAAAACACCTACACACACCTTACAGCCTTCACACAGATTAATTCAAAATTGATCATAGTCCTAATTGTAAACAATGCAAAACTATAAAACTCATAGAAGATACCATAAGAGAAAATACTGATGACTTTAGGTTTGGTGATGACTTTTTAATACAACACCAAAAGCATGATCATGAAAGAAATGATTGATAAGCTGTACTTCATTAAAATTTTTAAAACTTCCACTCTGAAAAAGATACTTAAGAGAATTAGAAGACAAACCATACACTAGAAGAAAATATTTGTGAAAGACTTATCTGATAAAGGATTAGTATCCAAAAATATACAAACAATTCTTAAAATTCAACAATAAGAAAACAACCCAATTTTTAAAAATGGGCAAAAATCCAGACGTCACCAAAGAAAATGTACAGATGACAAACTTACAAAAAGATGCTCAATATTATCACAAAAGAGTTGTAAATTAGAACAACGAGATACCACTACACACTTGTGAGAATGGCTAAAATCCAAAACACTGGTAACATCAAATGCTGGCTAGGATGTAGGATAACAAGAACCCCCATTCATTGCTAATCTAATGGAAATGTAGAACGATTACAGCCCCTTTGGAAGACAGTTTGGCAGTTTCTTGTAAACTAAACATACACTTAGCACACAATCCAGAAATCATGTCCCTTGCTGCTTACAAGTTAGTTGAAACTTGTATTCACACAAAAACTTGCACACAAGATAACATCCGCAAGATGGTGGAATAGGAAGCCCTATACCCTCTTTCCCCTATGGAGACACAGATCAAATACACAAAATAACTGTGAGAAATCCAGAAACCAGTCAAGAGGTTCTTGCACTCCAAGCAAGCACAAAGCCAGTGGCATAGAAGCCTGGTAGGAAGTTTGGAATACTCTGCATTCTCTCTCATCAGAGTGCCCCCACCTGCCCCCAAATCAAGGTATATTTGATTGGAAAACCCTAACTCCCATCTTCTCTCTGGGGATAGAAAGGAGTAGAATGTTTCTCTAAATGACTTTTAGGGGGGCTACCCAAGGGACTGTCTGCCTTGCTGTATCCAAATACTGACAGGGATGTAGCAACAGGTTGAGGATATTTCTGAGAATAAAGACATCAATGTGTGCCAGAGTCTACAGTACCACTAAGAAGGAAGAGCACCAGACCACGATTTACTGACCTCCCCAGATAGCCTGCAATATTGTAGACAGATTCAAGGGCAAGCTCCTAGTAGAAACCAGTAAATGTATGCAAATAGATTGCACACACACCAGCCCTGGAAGGATGCATTCTCAGAAAAGGCTTGAGAGGTCTTCAGAATCTTTAGCCAGGCTATGTGGAAAATCTTGCCTGAAGGCACTTGCCTCCTGGGGAAAGCAATAATTTACATTAATTTTTAGAATGACACAAATAGTGACCTCTACCAGATTTCCCTTTATGCTTGGGACTTTAGGGGTGTAAGTTTTGGCAGGGAGCAAAGAGTATATTAGGATAATGAGTTAAGCATACAGTGAGCTCAGAACAGAAAATTGGATTCCTAATATCAAGGAAGACAAGCAATAAACGTCCTTAGGACATTGCCTTAGGAGAGGCAGTCCATAGGTGTCACTGGAATGAAGGTTTTGATGTCCTGGGCAAAGCTGTTTGCAGTGCAGGGGTAAAATCATCTTGGTTTTGGATTGGGGTGATGTCATTTAAGGTAATGTCATCTTTATCAGAAAGCTCCTGGACCAAAGTGTTGTCACCTGGGATGTGGGACTGAGGTGACCTAAGTGGGTACCCACTTGAATTGATATGAATCTTATCATTTGCCATGTTTTATTGAAAGTGTGGCTTTTTTGAAGGGTTTGGGCCTCTGAACTGTAAAACAGTGAAATGACCCAGACCAACAGTAAATAAGACAACAGAATGTAGTGCAGCTGCACTTGACAGGTTTTTGTTTTATGGTGGGAATTTAGCGCAAATGGGTCCCATGTCAGATTAGCAGCTGCCTGGCCCATGAAACAATCTATGGTTAACTGATCTCCAGAGGGTTTGTGCCCTCAATCTGTCCTCCAGTACTTACGGCAAGATAAAAAAAAAAATTTATAAAGATAAGGAGAGAGAAAGTGCCTGGGTGGATCAGTTGGTTAAGCATCTGACTCTTGATTTTGGCTCAGGTCATGATCTTGCAGTTTGGGAGTTCGAGCCACATGTCAGGCTCTGCACATGTCAGTGCAGAGCTTTCTTGGGATTCTCTCTCTTTCTGCCCCCCCACTTACTCTCTCAAAATAGATTAATAAACTAAAAAAAAAAAACTATTCAAAAAAGATAGATATTATTAAAGGACCTCATATATAATGAGTCTGTATATACACGAAGATGAGACACATTTCCCTTTTAAATATAAGAAACAGTGATGAGAATTTTTTTAGAGTTGGTATAAGGTATGAATTGGCCAAGGAAACTTGAATTAAGAGATTAAGGCCCAGAGCAAGAGAGGCCCATTTATGGGTCTATTGGTCAGACTGATATTGAAAAGGAATTGTTTGAGGACACCATTATATTTCAGTTAAACTGACTGTCTGGGACCTATTAGGGACATGAAAGTTCTATTGAATGCCTCTTTCAAGAGCCCAGCATTGTGTACTCTGAGAAGTGAATTCCGTACCTTTGTTACTATCAGTAATGCCTATAACTCTGAAAGAAATAAGGTGTGTCCTGGCAAGGCCTTATATTGTGGTCTTAGTATATGTAGAGCCATATGTAATATTGATTTATATCTGGGGTATCTGTGAAGCAGCAGACTTTTTTTTTACCCTGAAGGGAATAATTTTTAAGCAATGGGCCAACAGCCTGTAATGAATATGAAGATGGAGCCATTTGTTGGCTGGGACATCTAGTGGTAAGATGACTGCCTGAAGTTTGCCCAAGTGTATTGTCCCTTGTGTCCTATCATTTATGAGGGAAGTCCTAGCTAAGGGAAGGGAAACAGAAACATTACACTGAGCTCCATTACATAAGATGGTACCAGTGCTTTTTGTACGTAGTTTACAAACACTCTTTACTGTACATTCAGTTGATCCCAAGGGGCTCCCAGGTAGCAAAAGGGGAGGGTGAAGGGAGACCTCCTCCAGCACTATGGCATCTAGCAAGGGACTGAGGACAAGAGAGACCAGCTCTTGCAGATTTGGCTCCACCCTGTCTTAAAGAGATCTCAGTAGCTGTGCCAAGCCTGTCAGGCACTGTTTTCATGACCCAAAGCATAATGAGAAGCTGGGTATAGAGGGTCACAGCCTCGGGGTCTGTGAGAGCCTCTCTTTCTAGGAGATCCTAATATGTAGCCAGCCATTAGTTGTCTTAATGGTGTATACATGAGGCCAAGATAACCAGTCTCTTTCATCAGAAGTTCTTGGATAACTTATGGCCGTCAAGGGGTCTAGACTCTAGGAGGCATGACAGGTTACTAAAGCCTCTATGGGGAAGGAATCTCTGAGGACACTAATGAGAGTAACTGTTGACTTTAACTTGGACAGACTTTAAGCCTTTTGTTGGAGAGAGCTCCATTAAGGAGGAGTGATTTATCTATGGCAACATCAATTAGATAAATTAAAATTTATAAATGAGGACTATGTTGCCACAAGAACCCAAAAAGGACTAAAACACGTTGGACTTGTATGTCTGTGATGAGTGTGTCAAATGAATCTCCTTGCAGGAGCATGTGATTAACGTAGTGCCATACTCGTGCTCCTAGAGAAAGGCAGATACAGTTAAGATTTTGTCTGCAGTTTGTGATGACGAACCTATTGAGGTACCACATGGGTAGCCTGGAAAAAATGTATTATATCCCTTTGGAGGCAAGGACAAACTACAGCTGAGAGGTTGTTGAAAAAGGCGTTAAACAGAACATGTTAGCTAAATCTATAAGAGCAAAATATTTACCAGTTGTTGAAAATTGAATAGAATTAGTGATTTTAATAATATTGGATATTGGATATGGGACCTCTAATAGATGTGACCATAGCATTAAGATTTTAGTAATTCACCATGAGGCACCATGCATTCATTTATGTACTCACGTTTGTTTGTTTGTTTATTTATTTATTTATTTTCTTCTATGTTTAAGGCAGGCAAAATTAGGCTATCAAATGGAGAAGTGTTAGGGATAATCACCCTCTATAAATTAGACTTTTTAAAATAAATTTTAACCCTTGAAGCCCTTGTTTTAATTTATATTGGATCATAATACTATTTTAATGAGAATCTGTGGCATTCCATATTATCAGGCCAATTTCCCCACCCCCAACTCCACTGTCTTGCTTTTCTTTTTTTTTTTTTTTTTAATTTTTAACATTTATTTTTTTTTATGTTTTATTTATTATTGAGACAGAGAGCAACAGAGCATGAGTAGGGGAGGGACAGAGAGAGACACACACACACAAAATCCAAAGCAGGCTCCAGGCTCTGAGCTGTCAGCACAGAGCCCGACACGGGGCTGGAACCCACAGACTGTGAGATCATGACCTGAGCCGAAGTGGGAGGCTCAACCGACTGAGCCACCCAGGTGCCCCAGCATTTATTACTGAGAAACAGAGAGAGACAGAACATGAGCAAGGGAGGAGCAGAGAGAAGGGGAGACACAGAATCTGAAGCAGGCTCCAGGCTCTGAGCTGTGAGCACAGAGCCCGCCGCGGGGCTTGAACCCACAAACTGCACCTGAGCCGAAGTCGGACGCTTAATGGACTGAGCCACCCAGGCACCCCATCCGCTGTCTTGCTTTTAATTTAATTAGTTTCAAACTAAGTTTTTAGAGGGAGGGACAGAGAGAGAGGGAGAGAGAATCCCAAGCTGACAGAGTGGAGCCCCATGTAGGGCTCAAACTCCTGAACCCTGAGATCATGACCTGAGCTGAAATTAAGAGTCAGGGGGCACCTGGGTGGCTCAGTCGGTTAAGTGTCCAGCTTCGGCTCAGGTCATGGTCTCACGGTTTGTGGGTTCAAGCCCTGTGTCAGGCTCTGGGCTGACAGCTTGCCCAGAGCCTGGAGCCTGTTTTGGATTCTGCCTCCTTCTTTCTCTGCTCCTCCCGGGTCACGCTCTGTATCTCAAAAATAAATAAATGTTAAAAAGAAAGAAATCAAGAGTCGGACTCTTAACCCACCGAACCATCCAGGTGCCCTTCATAGCTTTTAAAATGGAATCAACCAGAAGGTGAGAGTGTAAGGGAAATGATTTTCCTTTTTTTTTTAATTAAAAAACTTTTTTTTAACGTTTCTTTATTTTTGAGAGAGACAGAGAGAGAGAGACACAGAGTGTGAGCAGGGGAAGGTCAGAGAGAGAGGGAGACACAGAATCTGAAGCAGGCTCCAGGCTCTGAACTGTCAGCACAGAGCCTGACGAGGGACTCAAACCCACGAACTGTGAGATCATGACCTGAGCTGAAGTCGGCTGCTTAACCGACTGAGCCACCCAGGGCCCCAGGAAATGATTTTCCAACACCTCTTATGTAAACTAAAATTTTAGGTTCCTTTTTGGGAATGCAACAGGCTCTTTTCTGTTTACAAGGGGTGTAGGAAAAATGTCATTTCTCATGTTACTCCTTTAGTCTCACTACTACCACACTCACAACACTTCTGACACTTAATGTATGGGGGTTTTCCCCACTCCAAGGAATTCTGTGACACCAGCTCGGGGCCTACAATTTAACTCAATTCTGACACTATCTACCTGGAGATAGCACCAGAACTCCTAAGTTAAGGGCTTAGTCCCACACAACTGCCCCCTCACCACCCCCACCCCCACAGATATTTCAGATGCCAATCACAAGCCTAGGTTGTTACTCTGTGCTTCCGGCCCATCAGCTATAATGTGGAGGTTCCCAAGACCACCTCCTAAGGTTTGATTAATTTGCTAGAGTGGCTTACACAACCCAGGAAAACAGTTTACTTGCTGTTTACCAGTTTATTATAAAAAGGTATGATAAAGTATATAGATGAACATCCAGATGGAAAGATGCATAGGGCTAGGTCAGGGAGGATCCTGAGTGCAGGAACTTCTCTCACGTGAAGTTGGGGGTGTGCCACCCTCCTGGTAAATGGCTGTGTTCATCAACTCAGAAATTCCCCAGACCCCATTCTATTGGGATTTTTATGGAGGCTTCCTCACATGGGCATGATCAATTAACAACTCCATTTCTAGCACCTCTACTCTCTCTAGAAAGCTGGACTTCAGAGAGGCCCATGTGGCAGGTACCTGAGGGTAGCCTCTGCCCCACAGCCAGCAAGGAACTGAGGCCCGTAGTCTAACAGCTCACAAAGAACTGAATTCTGCCAACAACCATGTGATCTTTCAACCAGATCCTTCCTTAGTTGAGGATCAGATGAGACCTCTGTTCTGGGCAATACCTGAACTACAGCCTTGTAAGACCCTGAATCAGAGGACCTAGCTAAGGCATATCTGGACTTCTGACTCAGAGAAACTGTTAAGATAATGTGTGTTGCTTTAAGCTACTAAGTTTGTGCTAATTTGTTAGGTAGCACTAGATAACTAACACACCTAGGTTACCAAAGCTAAAGACCAGTGTTTATAAATGTCATAATTCAGTGTTTCTCATTACTATTTGTTCTGTAAGGATGATGCTTTGTTTCAGGACTAATGATTAGGTGTGTGGTTCACATCCAAAGTCTACTCTTGTCTGCCCATTAGAATTACTAGGGATGCTTGAACCCTTAGAGCCAATCAAACAGAATTTCTGGGGCTAGGGCCTGCTGAAATGTATTTTTAAAAAACTGCAAAATTATCTTGCCCAAGATATTTATTAACTACAGAGGAAGTTAGTACCTTTAGAATGTAGAAATCTAACAGTGAGCATCTTAACCATGTGATTAATGGTGACTGTTAGATTTCATCAACATCATGTATCCTCTGGTATTATGCTCTGAGGATACATCACTTCTGTAGTATTGATGCATAACCTCAATGTAATCAGAGAATACTGGATCAAACCCAAATTGAGGAATATTCTACAAAATAACAGGCCAGTATTCCTTTTTAAAAAAGTATCTAAGTCATGAAAGACAAGGAAACTGAAGAACTATCGCAAATTGGAGGAGCCTGAAGAGAAATAACAAGTAAATGCACTGTGGGGTCTTGACCTTGGACTAGATAGACATCAGCGGAAGGACTATAGTTTAATTACTAATTTGTATCATGTTAAATCCCTGGTTTTGATAATTGTACTAAGGTTATATAAGATGTTAACATTAGGAGACGCTGGATAAAGATTACACAAGAACTGTTTTGCAACTTTTTTTTATAAATCAAAATTTATTTCAAAATAAAAACAAAAAGCCTCTCTCTACTTGGGAGCTTTTCAAAGTATTTTCTTTTGCTTTTCAGAAGCACAAGTAACAATCTAGACATTTACTTTTAATTTGGTGATATCTAAAGGACTGTGCTAGAGGAAAGGTAGTAAACCAGACCAGGGTGCCATCTTGTCAGAAAACAGAAACACTTGCAATGCTTCATGCACTTTGAAACATTTCTCCCTTTATTTTGTTTTTCAAATTACAAAAGGTATGTATGTTGAAACAAGTAAAACAATACAAAGATATATAAATTAAACAACTATTTTTCCCTTCCCTACCAAGATAACCAATGTTAACATCTTGCTCTATATCCATCCATCCATACTTTTCTTTGTTCATATAAACATACATGCATATATACACATACAGGGTTTTAATTTAAAAAAATAGATTCATATACATTATTCTGCAATTTTCCCTTTTCATTTACTATAGCACGAACATATCCACAAATTAGCAGAGTTTTAGCTTCCCACTCAAATAACTTTACTTAATCACACATTTGAGATATCATACTTGGTTCATTTGTGTATTTTTTTTTTCTTTTTGGCTTTCATTTTCCCTCTCTGGCTCCCTCAAACCAACCTATATCACCCACCTCCCTCCAACCCAATGTATACTCTTTAATACTTTTCTCCATGCATATAAAATCCTACACAAATATATATGGATACATGTTTATCACTCATAAATACCTAGAGGCATTTTGTCACTGATTTACAAAAACAGGGTCATATTTTACACACTTACTTGTACCTTGCTTTTTTCACTCAAGAAAACATTATGGAATTCAAGTCCACTGGCATGGTTTAGTTTGTCCACCTTAATGGCTATATAAACATGTTATGGAATTTCCCTATTGATGTGTATTTATTTGGATTCCAGTGTCTTATTGCCACTTTTTCAATTTCCCTATTGATGTGTATTTATTTGGATTCCAGTGTCTTATTGCCACTAGGAACAATTTTATAATAAATATCCATATTCATCTGTCCCTTAGTATTGGAGTTTTACTTCTAAGAGATTCCTCAAAGTGACATAACTACTTTAAGTTATAATAGATGTTGCCACATTGATTTTTTTTAAAGTGCTGTAATGATTTATGTTTCCACCAGTGGTGTATAAAAACCTTTGTTGGGACAGCAAAAAGCAGTCCTGCTATTTTTTGTCGGTTTGATTGAATACAGTTATCTCATTATGACTTTATTTTTAAAATATTTATTTATTTTTGAAAAAGAGAGGGAGAGACAGCACAAGTGGGGAAGGGGCAGAGAGAGAGGGAGACACAGAATCCAAAGCAGGCTCCATGTTCTGAGCTGTCAACACAGAGCCCAATGCAGGGCTCAAACTCATGAACTGCAAGATCATGACCTGAGCTAAAGTCAGATGCTTAGCCCACTGAGCCATCCAGGCACCCCATCTCTCTATGAGTTTAATCTGTATTCCCCAACAACCACTGAAGCTAAACATTTTTTGATAGGCCCACCAGCCAGTTGGGTTTGCTGTTTTCTACAATTGTCTATTCACATTTCTCTGCCATGTTTTGCCATTGAGTTATCTTTTTCCTGTCAATTTGAAGAGCACCTCTTCTCTGATTGGCTTTGCAAATATTTCACCCAAAAATATTGTGTATTGGCTTTGTTGATGGCACCTTTTGCCATACAAAAGAGTCTACTTTTATGTAGTCAAATACTTTTTAATAGCTTTCAAGTATCTTGTGTTGGTAAAGTTAATCTTCCCAATTCCTAGATTGTACATGTGGTCTTTCATTTCATTTTTCCTTCAAGAATTTTATTATTTAAACAATTTAAATCTTAAATCCATCTGGATTTTTTTCATATGGTTTGGGCTGTTAGTCAAAGTTTACTTTCTTCCTGAGTAAAAGCCAATTGTACCAGAATTCTTTTTAAATAAACTATTCCTTTCCCCGATGGCTTGAAATTCCACCTTTTCCATATGCCTTCATATTGAGCTTTCTTATATACACTGAGGTCTATTTCAAGATTTTCTATTCTGATCCATTGGTGTATTTATCTATTTCTTTGTCAATACTTTGTTAATTTGTTTAAAGTGACTTCATGTTATATTCTGACATCTGGTATGAAATTCTTTTTCATACTTTTCTTGTCTAGATTGTTAGGCATTTGTTCTTCCATATGGATTCTAATCACTGACGTTTAGTGTAATTCCAAAAGAAGTGCAGGTAAGTTATTAGATGTTTACAGAGAAAACTTCTAATTTCTATACTGTCTTCTTAGAAAATTATCTTTTAACCCAAAACAATTACTAGCTTCTTCATTTATTGATATATTATCAAAAAGTTTCCCCCTTTTTTGTTTATACCAATTATTTAATTTTATTTTTACTGCCTTCATTGGAAACTCCAACACAATATTTAGTAAAAATAGACAGCAGTAAATGCCCTTATCTCTAATACTATTAAATTATTAATTTTCAAAAAACAGTTTTAGCATAAAATATGCTATAGGGTTTTGGTAAAGGAACTCTTAAGTGGTTACTATATATTACAATTCAGTTTATATTTTATTAGATTGGAAATGTTCGCAAATTCTATTAAATACCGTGTCAGCTTTTAAACTGTTAATTTATTGATTTACTTCCTATTACTGCATTGGCTTTGCATTCTTGGAATAATTCTTCCTAGGTCATTATAATATGTCATTCTTTAGGTATACTGCTGAATTCTATTTGGGATTATTTTAATTATAATTTTTGTTTCTAAATTCATGAGTAAGACTGGCCTGGAGTTTTCTTTTTTCCAAACACCTTTATTTGGTTTTGGTGTTAAAACTTATTCTGACTTCATAAAACTGGAGAACATAGTCTATGAGCTGAAATACTTTAAATAACACTCTTTAAAAGTTAGATGAAACTAATTATGAAATCACCTGGGCCCTAGGGCATTTTTCAATCCTAGATCTTTAATCATTTTCCCAAACTCTTCAATGGTACTTGTTCTATCAAGTTTCTACTTCTTATTGCAATTTTCCTAACTTATATTTTGCAAGAAAAACATTTATTTCCTCTTTTAAAACCAGGTTGATCTAGATTTGTATGAGTATCTTTTATCATTCTTTTAATCATATCTTTATCTGTGATTATTTTTTTTTTACAAATTTTTATTTAAATTCCAGTTAGTTAACGTACAGTGTAATATTAGTTTCAGGTGTAGAATTTAGTGATTCATCACTTACATACAACACCCAGTGCTCATGTGATTGTTTCCTTTCTCATTCTGGACTAGGCATTCTTACAGGAGGCAAATCTTGAATAGTGTGGCCATTTATCTTATTTGGATGACAGAGCAGCTCAAGGAAGTAGATTTTTTTTTCAAGATTGGAATGATGAAACAACTTGGGTTTTAATGCCCAGAATATTCACAGGGAAACTGATAGGGAATAAAAGTGGATATTGCTGAGTTAATTTGCAAAAAGAAAAAAAAAACAGAAAAATTCTATCTTTGGTCTCTGCAAGAAACATTTCTGAATTATAAGACTCCTATAAACACTATCTTTCCTACTAATTTGCTGCAAGGCATATTAAGCAAGACTAATAAAATAGAAGTAGTGCACAATATGCCAGGGCCACACTACTTTTTGTCAAATAATGGCTGTGCTGAGTAATCAAGTTTATAGTATTTTGTTCATCCAATTAGGTTGTGAAACTATTCCTTAGCTTTGCCTTTCAACATTAACAAGTGTTCTTATTTTTTATATTGTTAAGACACTAAAAGGCAATGGTAATATTTAGAGTGGAAAAGTTTGGTGAATGGCATTCTACATATTATGTGACAAATGTGCTTGATATTCACAAATTACATTAAATTCACATTTACATTTCCAAAATAGAAATAATGCTTATTATGTGGCTCATTGTGGAATATGCCATAATATATCTTTTCACATATATTTTGTATTCTGTTGTCATTCCATTAACATATTTTTAAACTTTCTTAAGCCAGTGACCATGTTTATTTTTTGTAAAGTGTTTTCTATAATCTTTGTATAAAGTTTTCTATCACAATTAGAACATGACTTCCCTTATGGTAAAACATTTTGTCCAAATTCATTAAATCAATGAGATTTCTCCTGAAAATGAATGCCTCCACATACAATGAAACAGGATACCTTGCTTAAGGCTTTCCCACAATTATCAGGTTTTAATTCCTATAGGCATTCTTTCTGGCATGAATTTTCTGATGTCTACTGAGGTTTGGCTTCTGGTAGAAAGCTTTGCCACATTCACTGCATCCATAGGGCTTTTCTCCTGTATGAGTTCTCCAATGTTTATTGAGGCATGATTTTTGGCTGAAGGATTTTCCACATTCTCTACAACGATATGGTCTTTCTCCTGTGTGTATTTTTCGATGTACATTGAGGTATGACTTCTCACCAAATGACTTCCCACATTCACTGCACACAAAGGGTCTTTCTCCAGTATGTGTTCTTTGATGTTCTCTGCGATGTGACTTCTGAGTGAAGGCTTTCCCACAAAAAAAACATTCAAAGGGTCTTACCCCAGTGTGAATTCGCTGGTGTTTAATAAGGGTTGACTTATGTGAAAAGGCTTTCCCACAGTCAGTGCATCCATATGGCTTCTCCCCAGTGTGACTTCTCTGATGCCTAATAAATTCAGACTTGTAGCAGAAGGCTTTCCCACACTCGCTACAGACATGGGGTTTTTCTGTAGGTGGAACCCTTTTACGCTTGTACACAAGAGAATTGGTTACTGCTGGTTTATACAGAAGTGCTGGGTTGTGGCTGAAAGCTTTCTCACAATGACTGCATTCCCAGAGTTTTTCTCCATTAGGTTTTCTATCATGGTTTGTATGCTGTAACAATTTCCCACATCCACAGCACTCATCTTTTTTGGAATAGTTTCTCTTAAAACCAGTCAAGTCTAAACTATGGTTCACACTTTTTCCATAGACGTCCCAGTTATTGGGGTCTTGAACTGAAGGAAAAAGGTTACTGCTCAGAGGTGATATTTTCCCAAACTTATTGTTTTCATGGCTTCTTTCCTTGGGCAATGTTTTCTTGCTGATGAATGCCCCTTGTTTCAAAATCATGTCTTGCTGTCTTTTCCTCTGGACATTAACTTGACAAATGTTTTCTGGAGAAAATACAGCAAACCTTTCTTTATTCTGTTATTATGATCTGGAGTAAAATTACTTGAAAATTACCCTAAATATTTAAACAATACACAGCATATGAACAGACACAGCATGAGCCATAACTAAATGCAGAAAAGGGTGCTGTATGAGAAGATTCACAACTGGCACAAATGAAATGGAACATGCCATAGAATATACAAAGTAATAATTTTGAAGAAGATGGAATATTATAGACCAGTGGTTGGCAAACATATTCTTAAAGGGCCAGAGAGTATATATTTTAGGCTTTGTGGGCCATATGGTTTCAGTCAAAATTATTCAACTTTCCCACTGTATTTGGGGAACACAGATAGTATGTAAATGTTAGGGCATGGCTGTGTTCCAATAAGATTTTCTTCACAAAATCAGGTGGCTAAACTATAGGATGTAGTTTGTCAATCTTGCTACTGAGGAAAAGGGTTTAAGTGTCATATAGCACCTTGCTATTCAATGTGTGGCTCTTAAAAGAGGGAAAAGAAAGGCACTCCAGGTTACAATGTTTCAGGAAGGCTGATGAGCACAGTTTAATGAAGCAAAATACACTCCAGAGGGCACCAGTGTATTGGTGTGACAATTAAGAGTATTGGCTCTGGGGTGCCTGGGTGGCTCAGTTGGCTAAGCGTCTGACTTCAGCGCAGGTCATGATCTCAAAGTCCATGGATTCGAGCCCCGCATCGGGCTCTGTGCTGACAGCTCAGAGCCTGGAGCCTGCCTCAGATTCTGCATCTCCCTCTCTCTCTCTACTCCTCCTCCACTCACACTCTGTCTCTCTCTCTCTCAAAAGTAAATACACATTAAAAAATATTTAAAAAAAAAGAGTATTGGTTCTGAAATGTGACCACATGAGTTCAAATCTCTGTTCGGTCCCTTACTATGCTATATGTTCTTAGATAAGTTTCCTAACTTTTCTGTGATTGTTTCATTTGTAAATGGAGTAATAAAGGTTGGATACCAACAGGTATTGTAAGGGTTGAATGAGATGATACATGTAAAAGGCTGAGAACAGATCTGGCATACAGTGAGCATATACTGAGTGTTGGCCAGTAATTCTAATGCTGTTACTCCTACTACTACAACCAAGGTGGATGAAAGGTGGATGGTGGTAATTTCAGAGACATCATTTTGGAGAGAAGCATGAAAATACCTTGAATGTTATTTTCACAATGTAATATTTAATTCAATTATGTGATTACAACACCAAGTGTAAGTGGCATAAAGAAATGTGGGAACAGACAGCACTGACTTTTCTTACTAAGTTCATGACTCTTGTGGAGAAGTAGAAGTTTAGAGGCATCCTTAAGAGTAGGTTACCAACACTTGGGGTACCATGGATATTGTTGTGATATTTTACAGAGCTGATAGGAAAGGAGCACTTATTCTGAATGTTATAAGGAAGTGGTTAAGATGGGCCAAGCTCAGTCATCTCCTTTACCACCCTCCTGTCTTTGGTTACCTGAAATTCAATACTTCCTCTTTTGTGACTTAAGGAAACTAAAGGACTAAGGGATAATTTAAAGGATTAGGGAAAGGATGGGAAGTGAGAGTGTGGGTATGGCAGGTAGGTCTGAGGCATTTTACCTGGAAACTGTGGGAAAAGGGAATAAGAAGGGACCAGCAGGAGCAAGGGAATGACAGAAGCTTATTTGTGAGAAAGGCTGAATGTGATGGAGAAGGATTCTGGAGAAAGGGAGATAGAGCAAGAGCACAGGGAGAGGTGAGATTTAAAGAAGGAAAAGGAACACCTGGATAAGGGAGGTGGGGAGCCTGAAGGTTGAAGGGACATCAAGCTCTCAGAGAAATGTCTCCAGTGGCTTGCAAAGATCTAAAGCTTTTGAAAGCTGGACTCTGAACAAAATCCCAAAGGTGCCAGCCTCCTATAGTACCTCTTGCTGGATTTATCATACTTACCCTGACAGTGGCAGCCTGAGCATGCTGCCTCACAAATCCATGGTGCTTCTTCCTGCTCCAGCTTGAGGATCACATATGGTTTAGTGCCTTCATAACCTGTTCCAGGGAAATGATCCAGGCCTTGGGCTGAGCTCCTTGGTCTTCAGGGCCACTCAGGCAGCATTAAAGGCTGCACAACAGACATTGGACTTGGGAGAAGACTGTACACATATCTTGTCCAGAACCCAAAAGGAATTAGTAACCCAGGACCACTGAAACTTAAGCCAAACTCACTGAGGCAGCACAGTATAAGGGTTAGAGATACAGACTGTGCAGCCAGACTGCTGGGATTCAAATCCTAGCCTGGCTCTATTATATACTAGGTGAGTGACACTCGGCAAGTTACTTCACCTATCTGCCTCTGTTTCAAAATCTGTAAAATAGTGGTATAAATAGTACCTGTCTCATGGGGCTCTTATGAGGATTAAATAAGTTAATATTTTAAAAGTGGCTGAAATAATGTCTGGCACATAGAAAGTACTCGGTACTTCAGAGGCTCTAGGTACCTCAGTTACTTTTAGCAACTGAATAAGGAAACATGGTCAATCAAGCATAATCTAAATTGTGTGGCAGAGTTCTTCTTACCCACTGAAACAAGGTTGCTATAGGTCTCCAGCATCACATCCCGGTACAGTGCCCTCTGAGCAGGATTCAGCCTGTGCCACTCCTCTTGAGTGAAGCCCACTACCACGTCTTTGAATGACACAGGTCTCTGCTGAGGATGAAATGACATTGAGTCACGTGGGGAAAAATGTACCCAGAGGTAGATGGTATAGAATTTTCATGTTCCTAGGCCAGAGATTATCATGATCATTTACCTACCTAGGATACCTTTTACATTTCTGCCTTTGGGCTATATATGGTAGGAAAAATAACAATCCCACTGGAACCCACTGCCACATACGCTTTGGGTCAACATATATTGACTAAAGACCTGCTGTGTATAACCCAGTGCTGGTTGCTGTAAACACAATCAGGGATGGTTCCTGACCTCAAGGAGCTGACAGCCCAGCAGAGAGCAATATGTAAGGCCATCAGGGTGAAAGTATAAGAGCTATGATGGCAAGACATCTAGGTTATAGCATGTAGAAAAGTATGAATGGTCCATTAAATGTTTCAAGGGCTAGTAAGGCTTCAGAGCTAGGGGATACATGGAGCTGAGTCTCCTCTACAGAAAGATGGAGAAACCACAATCCTTGCAGAGGGAGCAGCATGAACACTGGCATGGGGACGGAACAGTGATTTTAAGGGCTACAAGGCACTCAGTAGCAGGAGGAGCATACAGGGGCCTGTGAGTGATGAGATAATGGACTTTAAGACAATGGAAATATCAAGGAATAGGTGTGTATAGAAAGCACATTATAGAAGGCATGTGGTGAGTTTCCTGCATTCCACATGCAGTGGTACAACAGTAACTCTAAGCAGACTGAAAAGTTAAGGATATATATCGAATTCCTAAAGTAACTACTTTAGGAATCATAGTGCAAAGAGGTATACTGAAGTAAAGGAATTTCAAAAAATATTTAATCTATACATACACACACACAAGAGAAAAGAAATAAAGGAACAAAAGCAGATGGGACAAACAGAAAACTAAATACTAAAAGGATAGATACAAATCCAACCATACCAACAATTATATTAAATGATACTAAACTATAATATAAATTAATATATGACTGAACACTCCAAAAGGCAGAGATTGTTAGGTTGGATAAAAAAGCTGCCTAAGAACTCACATATAATATGAAAGTGAATGGATAGAAAGAGAAATGTGACCTGGAGGGAAGTGAAAAGAAAGACCGTAATAATGCAGGTGGAAGATGGTGTCACAAGTAGCACAGTAAGACACAGTGAGACAGAGAAAAAAAGTAAAGAGTACAGAACCTGCACCTTAACTGGTTGTGGGGAATGAGTGAAAAGGGGTAAGGGTAACACCCAGGTGTCTCAAAGCCAACTGGGTGATGATGGTGGTAAATCAGAAGTGAAAAACACAGCAGAAGCAAAGAGGATGTGTTATTAGACATGTCTGGGGACACATGGGTGGAGACACTTAGCAGGCAGTGGGATGGACATAGGAGTTTTGTAGCAGAAGCAAGATTAGGAAGGGAGCTAAAGCTCTGTGAGCCATCAGCAAAGAAGTGGTAGCTAAGGTTATCAGCGTGGGATCTCTCTGCAGGGAGACAGGATGAGAAAAGTGCCCAGGCCAGAGCCCCAAGGGACACTAAAGAGTTCAGCTGGGGACCCAAAGAAGGACCCACAGATACTAACTTAAAGAAGTCACCTGTGATATTATATGTTAAGAAATATATATTTGGTTTTCCTTCATGGTTCCTGGAACAGAGCTTCTTAAACCCTTGTAACTTCCTTAGTAATAGGGGTAAAGGAGTATCTTCTATTATTCATAACAAGCCCCAGTCAAGGATACATGAGTTTCTGCTAATGACACAGAGGGTGGGGGCTGGTTGCCAGAGGAACTAGCCATGTGATTAGAGGGTTGGAACTTTCAGTCCCCTTTTTCGACCCCCTACCTCTAGGTGGGGGTGTGGGTGGGTGGGCGGTACTGGAGACTGAGCTGATCCCCAAACCATGATTTAAGCAATGATGCCTACATAACGGAAATCCCATGAAAACCCTGGAGAGCTTCTAGGTTGGTGAACACATCTGGGAACTCCAAACTCCAGAGACATAAGTTCATATGCTTAGGACCATTCTGTACCTTGTCATCTGGCTTTTCATTTGCACCCATTGTAATAAACCTGTAATAGTAAGTAAAGTGTTTCCCAGAGTTCTGTGAGTCATTATAGCAAATTATCAAAACTAAGGAAGGGGTCATGGGAACCCCCAATTTACAGCTAGTTGGTCAGAAGTTCAGGTGAGAACCTGGGATGCAATTAGCATGGGGGGAGGGGGCATTGTTGTGAGACTGAGACCTAACTTGTAGGGTCTGTGCTCTGTGTTGAATTAAATTGTAGGAAACCTAGTTGGTGTCCACAGAGAATTGGAGAACTGTTTGGTATAAAAAAAAGTAATCCTCTATTGTTGTGAGTAGAGGAAACTACCTATGATATATCTTCAAGTGACTGTAATGAATGAAGCTTGCCCAAAGAGAGGTCTGATCATTGCACTCAGCTCCTGGGAGTTAATCTCTAAGCCCCTGGAATGTTCTTCTTGATAAGACTGTCTTTGTTTACCTGGGGGGTTTGGGCCACATGAGATAGTCTAACAATGTGATTTCCAGTTGGAGCTTTGGGTCACAGGCATCAGCTCAACCTCAAGAGGTGGTTGTACATCTCATTGAAAAATGTGGGGTCCTACAGTGGCACCTAGGCAGTGGCCCAAGCAGATGGGCTGGAAAGCAGGACCAAAACCAGGGTGAAACCATGGACGCTGGCACATGAGACCCTAAGACCCATACAAAGGCCATGTACATAGCAGGTAACAACCAGATAGCTTCTCTGATGCCAGAATGACATACCATGGTAGAGGGAACACAGCAATCAGGCTTTTATCAGAGCACGGAGCCTGCCTGGCTCAGTTGACAGCTCTGGGTCAATATTTCCCAAACAGAGCTAATTGGAATGGGAATGAGATGGGATGGGATGGAATAGAACAGAACAAAATAGATGTAATTTGGCACCAAAAAGTCTATGCATTTTCACCAAACACAGAAGTAACATTAAGGTTGTAAAATTAGCATGACTTAGTGACTGAGTGTGAGAAGGGTAAGGTCGGGAGAAGTCAAGGATAATCTCAGGGTCCTGGTTTGCCTGGTGGGATGGTACCATATCCTGAGGTGGGAAACTGGGGCACAAAGAGGTTCAGAGACTTGTGCAATGTCATACAAATGGTAAGGACTGAGATTCAAATTCAGCAGTCTGGTTCCAAAGTCCGTGCTCTTACCCAGTATATGGTGTGCCTTCCACACAGAAGGGGGCAAAAGATGCAGAACAATCAAAAAGCATCTTCTGATTTCAGCCTCAGCAACATCACCTGGGGTCTTGGCCAGAAAAGTTTTAGTAAGGTGGGAAGAAAGGATGCTGAACTCAAGAAAGAATAAGAAACACGGGGCACCTAGGTGGCTCAGTCAGTTGACTCTTGATTTTGGCTCAGGTCATGATCCCAGGGTCGTGGGATGGAGCCCCACGTTGGGCTCCGTGCTCAGTGTGGAGCCTGCTTAGGATTCTCTCTCTCCCTGCCCCTCTCACCCTCTCACACACTCTCTCTCTAAAAAATACAAATTAATTAAAAAAAAGAAAGAATAAGAAACAGGATATGGAAACACCAAGAGAAGGAAATCACTACAGGAGATGAAGGAGGCCAGGGGTGAAAGGAAAGAACTTTGTGGTTTGGAAGTGGTGATGGTTTCCAGGGTTGGAGATACTGACAGTGGTTGTAGGGACAGGGGAAAGATCTGGGAAAGGGGAAAGGATGAGTCTTCAGAAAGAGATATCCCTGCTGGAGGGAGGCCTCCAAAGAGGTGGAAATGCAGGAACTCCAGGGCTGAGGGGTCTTGTCAGGACACAGGGCCCTTCACTGTCTAGAGATGGTGAGGAAGGTAGGGGGAGCTGGGAAACTTCACACTGAGACTTGCTGGGGAATAAGATGTTCAACTGTTTGCTGCCAAACTAGTAAAGACAGTGAAGGGAATGAATTTAAATAATGGAGAGCTCATCTGTTCCCCAGTCTAGATCAAGGCTATAGATACCTTGGATCAAAACCAGGGCTTCCATAAACACGGAGGAACCTTCCTGCCTGCCCCCTCCGAAAAGAAATATTATTTTTATTTTCAATTTCTCTAGCTGAAATTTAGCATTTTATTCCATTATATATATGGGCTGCAAAGCACAGAGGAGTTAAAAATCCCTGCAACCCTGGGGCAACTGGGTGGCTCAATTGGTCAAGCATCCAATGCTTGATTTGGGGTCAGGTCATGATCCCATGGTTTGTGGGCTAGAGCCCCACATCTGGTTCTGTGCTGACAGCGTGGAGCCTCTTGGGGATTCTCTCTGCCCCTTCCCACATGAGCACAAGCATGTGCTCTCTCAAAAAATAAATTTTAAAAACTTAAAATTTCCTGTAACCCCAACACTTGGGCTGTGGTCCCAGGTACTAATATGTACAATCTCTAGCACAGTTTAACTGGGGGGAAAAAAAAGGGGGGTAGAGAAGTATGTGTAAGTGTCTTGCCATTGTATCTACATGTAGAGAGAAAAACTGGTTTTCCATCTGAATCCTCCTGAAGGACCAAGTATTTCTCTCAAATGCTAGAAGACTGGCTACTGCAGGCCTGAGACCTTTTGCAACTGCACTTGGTCAAAGGGAGGTACCCCACCCAAGCTTAAGTCCCCCCTCTGCCATGGGGCAGACAACCAATGACTGGTTGATTTCAGAATATAAAGGCCTCTTTGCCTCCATTCAGGACAATGCGGAGGGCCATCCCAGTTTCAAAGCATCTTGTAAGATCAGCGGGTGCTCTGTTTAACTCCCTCTGCCTAATTCTGCTTCCTTCACTCCTTACACGTGTTCCAAGAGTCTCCCTACTAAACCTCATGTGTGCAAACCTCCATCTCCAAGTGTGTTTTCTAAGAACTCAACCTGTGACAAAGTATATATGCTTGAAATGCACATATTTTTTCTAGAACAGTTTCCCAAGAAGGGAAACTAGGTTACTTAAATGTCACACTTACCTGGTACTCAATCATTTTCTGCTGTTCTTGGAAAAAGATTTGAATCCTGTGAAGACAGAGACTGGTGGGGGGTGGAGGGGAGGAGGAGAAAGAGAGAACAGAGCTGTGAGGGACGAGGCCCGTCCTGGAAATTGCAAAGTCCCTATGTAAACCTTGTACAAAAACCTATGCTTTAAATCACTGTGGTAGAAGTGAAAAAATATGGGGCCATTCAATTCAGAATGTGAATGCATAAAACAGATCCCCCCATCCCAGGAAGTAAAAGCTGCTACCAAGTAAGAACTGAAAATTTATTTAAAAACAAATCCTTAAAACTTAAATAATTGGCCCCACATGAGATGGAGCCACATTCATGCTCTGAATAGGATCACCTCTGCAGGACAATACGATTTCTCTTAAAGGAAAAATGCTTGGGTTTTACCTCTTATTTACTTTCAAAGTTGCATTTGTTCACCTACTAGTGTTTATGAAATCCTCTATTTGGGATGCTTTTTTTATAATAATGTTATTATTTTTTAAAAGTATATACTGAAAAAAGTCTTTTGTAACTTATTACAAAGAACTCAAAGTAACTGTATAACATTAGTAAAACTAATAGTTACTTAAACTATGGCACAAATGATTACTAAAGGCTAAACCTTGTTATTCATCCAGAATATTAAGTGTTGTCATTAAAAAATAATTTTCAACAAATGAGAACAAACAACTGTGACTTTTTAAAAACTTATTTATTTATTTGAGAGAGAGAAAGAGTGCAAGCGGAGACAGGGCAGAGAGAGGAAGAGACAGAATTCCAAGCAGGCTCCGCAATGTCAGTGCAGAGCCCAATGAGGGGCTTGAACTCACAAACTGTGAGATCACGACCTGAGCCGAGATCAAGAATCAGATGCTTAAGCAACTGAGCCATCCAGGCGCCCCAACAACTGTTAATTTAATTGAGATGTTTAATTAAAGAGATAACTACATGGGTTAAATTATAAAAGAAAAAGGGTAAATCATAATTTAAGAGTGTAAATATTTTACGATGTACTTGAATGCTTAATGTTAAAATCATCAATGGGATAACTCCTGATTTTAAAAATTATATCTTTTGTGGCTGTTCTCACTGAAGTAACTTGGGGTGGTGTCATCCGAACTAGAAAAATCTGCTAGTACCCAAATTCTGATCTCTTCCACAAAGTTCACCAAAAAGGAACTAGAGCTCCTTGGAAAATGGCTGAGTCCACATCTGAAGCACAGAACACAAAATGCACCTCTGTAATCTCGAGTGCCAGAAAGCAAAGACACTTCTTCAGTGATGAGTCCTGGCAAAGGGGCAGAGGAGCCAGCCTCTAACCATGTGACGAGGAGTGCTAAGGACAAACTGGCCATATCTACTAAAAGCTTCCAATTAGTTTAGTGATTAGCAGAAGACACTAGTTTCGAGGGGACAAAATTCTTTCAGAATGAATACATTCTCCTGGCTTTGTTTTACACAAGTCTTTTCTCACTAATCTATTGACAAATCATCTTTCGAAAAAGGAAAATAATTTTAAAGTGCTGGAAATATTCTCTGTCATAATCTGGGTGGTAGGTACATGAGGGTACACATGGAAAAATTCTTAATGTACGGTGCTAAATGAGTTAACGATTTACTTTTCTCTTAGTGGGCAATAAATATCCACTCTCTCTTAATTGTATCAAAATGCTTTGAAATATTGTACAGGTCAGACAGCATAAGTCATACAGCACAGTTAGTGTGAAAGAGGCATTTAGCTATCAGATCAGTAATAGAAGGACTGAGCAGTGAGCTTATTATGCTTTTTGAAATATTTTTTGCTTTACTGAGGTATAGTTTACATATAATAAATGAATCCATTTTAATTGTATAGTTCAGTGAGTTTTGACAAATATATTCACCCACATAACCCCCACATTATCAGGATATGGAAGACTTCCAGGAACATCCTGTTCACAAGATAGAATGATGAATTTGTCTTAATGATGCTAAGATTAACTACTTAGATTCCTGTCTCTTCTATAGAATAAAAATAGTGATTTCCTTGAATGTTAAATAAAATATATATCTACTAAAAGCTTCCAATTAGTTTAGTGATTAGCAGAAGACACCAGTCTTTGCTTACATAATACATTAATCAACTTATACCAGTAAACCAAAAAAGTAGTTAAAAAAACGTAAGATCTAATGTTTGAATTTCATTTATATGAAGGTCAGAAACCGGCAACCCCAACCTATGTGACAGATTTGACTAGGCACTGCTTGGGAGGGGTGGGGGAAACCTCTGGGGTGCTGGAAATGTTCCCTATTATGATCTGGGTTAGGGGTACATGAGTGTGCACATATGGAACGATTCATTAAGCTACATGCTGTTCTCTATGCACATTACATCTCAGTTAAAAAAAAAACACACAATCCCCATTATTTTAAAAATATATGTGTAGGAAAACTTTTGGTATGAAATATAATAAAATGTTATTAGTGTTTCGATTTGGGTGGCAGGATGTTTCTTATTCTAATCTGTAACTGAAACACAAACACACAGATACATACTTCATTATTTACATATCACTGTTCCACTGCTTTTTTCATCATGAGGGAAGCCACAGGAGGGCTTTGAATGCGGGAGGAGGTTCTCTGAGAGAACTAAACTGTCCACTAGGGACTGAGCTGGAAGGAAAGGCCGAAGACCCAGCAAGCTGGGGCAGTTAATCCAGCTTTGGAGAACTACTCGATTCTCTAAAAGAGTACACTCTCTCCCTCATCCTTCTGGATTGAACTACTCAGCTTTGGCCTGGTCTTCAAGGCTGCAAGGGTCCAGCCGAGTGGTGGTGTGGCAAACATGTTAGTGAATGGGAATCTGGAGACCTGTGTTCTGTGGCCTGGGAAAGTCACTTCCTTTACCTTTAAATGAGATGGCAGCATCAATGGATACAAAAACCATTGGCAAAAGTTTGGTGTAAAACAGTGTGTTTCTATAGTATCTAAATATCCCACCCCAAGATTTTATTAATTATAAAATGAGGGGGCGCCTGGGTGGCTCAGTCGGTTAAGTATCTGACTCTTGATTTTGGCTCAGGTCACTGATCTCACGGTTTGTGAGTCTGATGTTCCATGCTTTTAGCACGGAGCCTGCTTGGATTCTCTCTCTCTCTCTCTCTCTCTCTCTCTTCCCATCTCTCTTTGCCTCTCCCTGTCTCATGCTCTCTCTCTCTCTCTCAAAATAAAATAAAATGAACTTAAAAAAAAATACCAACTTTGCCTTGGAGAAACCTGGCAGATATCACCTTAACCTTAACCTTGTGATGTTAACAAGTGATGAGACATAATATCATGTGCCCCCTGATATGATGCACTGTGATGGGCACAACATCCCTTCTGTGATATTCTGCCCAAAATGTATACTTGAATCTAATCATGAAGAAACAGACAAAATCATACTGAGTGACACTAATACAAAATAGCTGACCAATGCTCTTCAAAAATGTTGACACTTCATGAAAGACAGAGACTGAGGAACTGATCCCAATTAAAGGAGCCTGAAGGGTTGTGTCAACTAAAGATAGCGTGTGATCGTGAACTGGATTCCGGAATGAAAAAAGAAATGTTGCCATGAAATGACATTATTGGCTCACATCTGAATATGGACTATGGATTAGATAATGGGATTAAATCATTATTAAACAATTAATTAAACAATTAATCAGTGTTAATTGCCTGATTTTGAAAATTGCTGGGTATATAAGAAAAACGTTCTCATTCTTAGGAAATGCACACTGAAGTACTTTGGGGTAAAGGAGGACCATATCTGTAACTTACTCTTATCTAGGTAAACTTAGATGAAGAATACACAAAAGCTGATAGTAATATTCCTGCAAATTTTCCAAATAAAGTTTAATTTAAAAAAATCTATAGCTATAGTAGGTCTGCTGCCACCAGAACTCTGAGAATCCAGGGACTTTTCTGTCCCTTGTCAGGATGGAGTGAATACCCCATATTCCCAGAGGCCAGGTAAGGTGGCAAAAATGACAAGGGAGCAACCTAGAGTTTGGAAAGTGCCAGTAAGAGTAAGGGAGTAGGTTGGCCACATCCCATACTACAAGATGGCAGAATGTACTGTGTTGGACCAAGGTCTCCTTCCCTTGAGAGAACATGCCTATCACACTTGGCCTTCCCTGCTTTCCCCTTCACTTCTGTCTCTCTGAATCTTGGAACCAACCCTTTCCCTACCATGAGCCATGGAGGGTCTCTGGAAGGAATGACACCAAGTTGAGTCTTGCTCAGCTTCTGGCTCAGGGATGATGCTATTTCCTGCTACTTAGGAGTCTTTGCTCTGGCAAGAGGTCTCAGACCCTAGGTTTCTCCTTCAGAAGAGATTCTTTTCCCAAGTTCCCTTCTCTGGATCCAGAGAGTCTTTACCTGGCCTGCCAGTCCCTCACAGTTCCATCTCTCAACAGTAACTCACCCTCAGCTGTAGCCCCAGGCAGGGCCTTCTGTAGACTTGGCCAAGGTCCTGTGGAGCCCTGCTGTCAGCGAGATGGTGGGACCCACAAGTGTACAGGGGACTCAGGTTACCTGAAGATAAACAGACCTCAAGGTAAGAATCATCCCAAAAGTCCCTCCCCAATACTCTCTGAGGCTCAGGAGGAAGAAGCCTGCAGAGGACTATGTAGGAGACATAGCTGAGTGATGGCTCTGCTTTGGGTATAGGGCAGAGGGAACTTCTGGGAAGACTGTGAATCTTGGAATTATTCAGACAGAAGATTGAACCAAGCAATTCCTCTAACCGACTGGGGAGAGTCTAGGCCAAACAGTTTACCTGCCTGGGGCTCAGTTTCTTTATCTGTGAAAACATGAATGATAAATGATAAAAATAATTTTTATTTTAATGTTTATTTATTTTTGAAAGAGACAGACCATGAGCAGAGGAGGGGCAGAGAGACAGAGACACACACAGAATCTGAAGCAGGCTCCAGCTCTGAGCTGTCAGCACAGAGCCGGATGTAGGGCTTGAACTCATGAACTGTGAGAAGTCAGACGCTTAGCCAACTGAGCCAACCAGGTACCCCAATAAAAATAAATTTAAAAAAAAATTTTAACTTTTATTTATTTTTTGAGAGACAGAAACAGAGCATGAGCAGGGGAGGGGCAGAGAGAGAGAGACACAGAATCGGAAACAGGATCCAGGCTCAAGCTGTCAGCACAGAGCCTGATGCGGGGCTTGAACCCACGAACCGTGAGATCATGACCTGAGCTGAAGTCAGGACACTTAACCAACTAAGCCACCCAGGTGCCCCTAAAAATAATTTTTAAAAACTCATCTGTAGAGGCTTTCTGTAAGTTACTTCATTTAATACAAAATTCAGGTATGGTTGAAAGGGAGTGAATTATGACTAACACTTTTATCCCTCTTATCACTTAGGAAATTCCAAGGGTTTCAGAAGACCTCTGCCAGAATGGACTGAAAGACCAAATATATATTTCTTCTTATAAATCACAGTATCACACAGACTAAAATAAGAAAGGCAGGAAACAGTAATTGGGTGCACAGGGTGAAATTAAGGAGACTTTTTTTCTAACTTCTTTCAACAATAAGGTAAAATTATTTAGTAATTTTGTTTTTCATTGAAAAGCAGATTATTTTCAGGGCCACCTGGGTAGCTCAGTCAGTTAAGCATCCGACTTTGGCTCAGGTCATGATTGTGTGGTTCGCGGGTTCAAGCCCTGAGTCGGGCTCTGTGCTGACAGCTCAGAGCCTGGAGCCTGCTTTGGAGTCTGTGTCTCCACTCTCTGCCTCTCTCCACTTGCACGCTCTCTCTGTCTCTCAAAAATAAATAAATATTTTAAAAAAAGGCAGATCATTTTTCTACTAGAGGGGCCCATTTGCACATCCCCTAGTACAGCAGACAAAGTCACGGTGCCACCTGCTCTAAGGAAGGAAATGTGAAAAACAAGGTTCCCTTCCTCCCTCAGTCCCAAGTTCTCCCCCAAACTGAGCAACTCTGGGGAGAATTTGGTGGAAGGCAAAGTCAATCACTGTCTTTCTTGGTAAAGAGTCAATCTTGGTAAGGTGGTACCAACATGCAGTCAGTCCCCCAACAGAAGCATGGCAGTTGTCTGTAGGGCTACCATCTCTTCCTTACCTACATGAATCTGTCTCACACATCCACATCACCAGTTCCTAATATTTGAACTCAAAAGCCATGTTTTACTATATATTTACCATTATTTGGATGCTCTCAGGCATAAGATCTCTCCTTCCCATCCACAACAGTGAACTCAGTATCTTTTCCCTCAACTGGCACTTTTTCTTAGGTCACATCTTTATACTCCTAAAGTTCGATAACATGTTTCAAAACTTTGGTATGCTGCCTCACATTACCTATTTTTCCGAAATATCCTTGGGGCACCTACCTGGGTGGCTCAGTCAGTTGAGTGTCCAACTCTTGATTTTGACTCAGGTCATGATTTCAGGGTCCTGTGATCAAGTGCTGCATCAGGCTCCACTCAGCATGGAGCCTGCTTGGGATTCTTTCTCTCTCTCCCTCTGCCCCTCCCTCCAGCTCATGCTCCCCCCATCCTCTCAAAATAAATAAAATGAAAACAAAAACAAAAAAACAAAGAAAGAAATATCCTGGCTAATGGTGCCTGGCTGGCTCAGTTGATAGAGCTTGTGACTATTGATCTCTAGGTTCTGAGTTCAAATCCCACATTGGGCATGGAGCCTACTTAAAAAAAAATATCCTGGCTATCTCAAATGTTTCATGTTCAGTATATAATGTAGAATTATTCTACTATACTTAAAAAAATCCCTTCTTAGATTTTGCTTGATATTGCACTAAATTTTCCCATTCATATAAGAAAATGTACACAATTATGAAAAATACTGAGCCTTTCAATCCAAGATCAAGACTTCTCCATCTAGTCAAGACTTCCTTTACATTTCAAAACATTTTTATACTTTGCTTCATGTAGGTAGTCCAATTCTCTTTTTATATTTATTGCTAGGTAGCCAATTGTGTTTTGGGTTGCTATTCTAAATGGCATGTTTTCATCCCCTTAATTACTAACTGAAATTGAAAAGTCATCAATCTATTTTCCTATATTCATTTTAAAATGACCACTTTACTGAACTTTCTTAATATCTGTAATAATTGTGGAGTGAATCATCTTGAGCTTTGTGTGTGTGTGCTGGAGGGCAGGTATGTAATTATTTCATACACAAATACGTAACAGTTTTTCCTTCTCTTTTCTAAATGTGTTACACCTCTTCCCTCACTCTCTGACTACTGCATTCTCTATACTCTAAAAGGTAAAATTACAGTAAGACAGGCTGCTCACTTGAATGGGAGTGCTTTGTATTTTGCCAGTAAGTCAGATACTGACTTTCAATTTGAGATAAAGAAGGTTTTATCATGTTTAAAATGTATCAAAACAGTCTTATTTTACTATTTTAAAAAAAATCCAGGGATGCCTGGGTGGCTCAATTGGTTAAGTGTCCGACTTCAGCTCAGGTCATGATCTCATGGTTTGTGGGTTCAAGCCCTGCATCAGGCTCTGTGCTGACAGCTCAAAGCCTAGAGCCTGCTTTGGATTCTGGGTCTCCCTCTCTATGCCCCTTCCCACTTGTGCTCTGGCTCTCTGTCTCTCAAAAATAAATAAAAACATTAAACACATTATGCACATACGTCACAAAGTTGGTCTATGATTTTCTTTTGCAATGCCACCTTTTCCAGTTTTTGTAATCAATCCAACAATGATGCCTTTATAAAAAGAGGTGGTAGTGCTTCCCTCCTTTATAAATTCTCTTGGAGAGTTTAACTATTTGAAGAGTTATATGCTACTTGGAAGTATCTTCAAGGCTCTATAAGAAATTGCCAACTGGACCATTAAAGTCTGATAGCTGAGTTGTTTTGTTTTTTGTTTATATTTTGAGAAATAGGGGATGATAGGGCGCATGGGGGGGCTCGGTCAGTTAAGCGTCTGTTGGTATCAGCTCAGGTCATGATCTCACAGTTCATGGGTTTGAGCTCTGCGTCGGTCTCTGTGCTGATGGCTCAGAGCCTGCCTGGGATTCTGTCTCCCTCTCTCTATGCCCTTCCCCTGCTTGCTCTCTCTCTCTCAAAAATAAATAAAAATTAAAAAAAAAAAGAAATAGGGGATGGCAAGAGGTGGTGTGCAGGAATCTTTCTGAGTATTTGAACTTTCATAGCTACTGATCTTTTAGTTTTCTTTCTCTTTGTATGGAAGTTCTGTACAGCCATATATTCTTAGAAAATCATGTTATGCATCCGAGCTTTGAAATATATTAATGTAAAGTTTAAAAAATTTTTTAATGTTTATTTTATTTTTGAGACAGAGAGAGACAGAGCGTGAGCAGGGGAAGGGCAGAGAGAGAGGGAGACACAGAATCCAAAGCAGGCTCCAGGCTCTGAGCTGTCAGCACAGAGCCCGATGCGGGACTTGAACCCACAAACTGCGAGATCATGACTTGAGCTGAAGCCGGACACTTAACCGATTGAGCCACCCAGGCACCCCACAAAAATACTTTTTAATAACATGGTTATTCTTTTTGCATTCCTATTTGTTTATCCATTAATTTCCTCCTGGTTTGATAAGGCTTGCTAATGGTTTATCTATATTAATTTTTTAAAATTAGATTTATTAGTTCCCCCTTCTTACTTTAACTCATTAATTTTCCCTTTTATAGTTATTGATTCCTTCTACTTCTCACATATGTTTTCTAACTCTCTCAATTAAATGTTTAATTAAGACAGAAAATAAAGGAGCACCTAGGTGGCTCAGTCAGTTAGACATCCGACTTCAGCTCAGGTCATGATCTCATAGTTCATGGGTTCAACCCCTTCATTGGGCTCTGCACTGACAGCTCAGAGCCAAGAGCCTGCTTCCGATTCTGTATCTCCCTCTCTCTCTGCTCCTCCCCCACTTGTGCTCTTTCGCTCTCAAAAATAAACATTTAAAAAAAGACAGAAAATAAAACCAAAGAAAACTATCCACAGTGTGGTATAAATCAATTGAAGACACTATCCCCCATTATCTTAACTGACCTTTTCAATCTTGATTTTTAAAAAATACAGTAAGATTTACTGTTACAGAAAAATGAAAACATGACTTAGATTTTATAACACATATGGATCATTTCATCAGGTTTTGACAATTCTACCATATTTCTCACAATTCGTTTCTTTTCCTTCTCCAGCTCCCAACCCCTCATTGTGGGAGCACAACGGAAATCTACCTGGCCCAGAGTGGGACCCTAGCAGTTTCCTGTCTGTGTGGGTCATTTTGTCACATGATCTGACAACTCTTTCTCTATAACTAGTCAATCTCCCAAGATGTTTTCTTTGTGATTAAGAAGGTCTGAGCTCTGGCTCATGGTCTAACTCAACATTTTAACCAGCTTTGCAAGTTTCCAATCTACAGCTCCTATTTTATCATATGTAACTAGGCCACACTATTATATTTTTACTGATAAATACATACTAATATATGTAGAAGAAACAGTACAATTAGAAAAATATCATATGACAACCATAATAGTAGTAGTTGATTCAGGCAAAAATCATTAATGAAGGGGTACCTAAGTGGCTCAGTCACTTAAGTATCAGACTCTCGATTTCTGCTCAGGTCATGATCTCAACGTCGTGGGATTGAGCCCTGTGTTGGGCTCCGAGCTGGCTCTGGAGACCGCTTAAGATTCTCTCTCCTTCTCCTTCTGCCCCTCCCCTACTTGCCCTCTCTCTGTCATAAAAAAAAAAAAATTATTAATGGATACTAACACTAGTGAATGAAAATTTGAGATTATTTAACATGGTCTCAAAATATTTCCCTCTAAGAGACTAAGTGGAGGGTCATGGTGGTCATACCTTAACCAAGTGATCAAAGTTAACATTACCAGCAATGTGACACACCAACATCATGCCTCTCGTGACACATGGCACACTGAGGACACAATATCACTTCTGTGGTATTCCTGTCAAAAATATACATGATTTGGGGTGCCTGGGCAGCTCAGTTGGTTAAGTGGCCATCTTCAGCTCAGGTCATGATCTTGCAGTTTGTGAGTTCCAGCCCCATATTGGCTTCTGTGCTGACAGCTTAGAGCCTGGAGCCTGCTTCCTGTGTTTCCCCTCTCTCTGCCCCTTCCCCGCTCGTGCTCTCTCTCTCTCTCAAAAATAAACATTAAGAAAATTTTTAAAAAATATACATAATTTTTTTAAGTTTATTTATTTTGAGAGAGAGAGAGAGAGCAAGTGCATGTGCGAGAGAGCAGGAGAGGGGCAAAGAGAGAGGGAGAGAAAGAGAGAATCCCAAGCAGGCTCTGCACTGTCAGCTCAGAGCCCGAAGCTGGGTTCGAACTCATGAACTGTGAGATCGTGACCAAAGCCGAAGTCAAGAGTCAGACACTTAACCGACTGAGCCACCCAGATGCCCCTCTTTTTTTTAAGTAGCCTCCATGCCAACACAGGGCCTGAACTCACCACCCTGAGTCAGACCTGAACTGAAACCAAGAGCACAAGAAAAAGAAAACACCCTAACTCTTTATCTAAGCTCATGATTTCTGCATCGAAACAACTACCGGTCTTTGATTCTGTGCAACTGAAAACAGAGACTATCTGCTCTAAAAACTAAAGCTTGATGTGCATGGCTTCTGACGGATATTTACCTGCCTTACCCTTCAGCTTCCTTTGTTTCAGAAGATGTTATAGTTATCGTGCCTTGTCTGAGGACTACATGAAGATCGGATATAATATTTTAAAAAACAAAATACTGTTTTGGCATTTCACCCTTTCATAAGCTAATGGTCAAAGTCTTATTTCCGTTTTATTTGTAATCTTGTCTTGGCCCATCTTAATTACCATTAGTTTGACTTCAATTTCTGTGAAGAGCTGTTTCTAAAAGTACCTTTAAGTTTTGATTTTGTGGTTTTATCTTTACTGAATTATTCTGCCAGGATATTATAGGGAACAGATTCAAGGAGGTCAAAGGTGTCATGCCTAAAAAATACAGAACAAGGCAAGAAGATTCTTAGAACACAGTAACTTCCAGATCCAGTTTCTTTTCCTTCTATAATTTATTTATTTTTCTTTTTTTCCCCAACCTTATTGAGGTATGGGAGATATAATACTTATTAGTTTAAAGTGTACAATGCCATGACTTGATATATGTATATGTTGCAAAATAATTGCCACAACAGTGTTAACACTTCCATCACCTCACTTAATCACTTTTTTTTTTTTATATGTGTGTGGAGAGAACATTTTTAAGTTAAGACTAGATAAAAGTATTTCCCAAACACTCTCAAAGTTTGTTCCTTTGGCCAAATCTTTTACAATATCAGTTTAGATACTTACTCAGTAAATTCTTTGTTTTTTAACCACAGGCAAAGTCATATCCATCCTAGCTGCCATCAAGTCAGAACAGATTTCCAGAAACCAGACTCACTCTTGGGATGCTGTCACAGATGGATACATTATTACTGTTGCCAGAAAGGACCTTAAAGGAAACATTAAAAGAAATATGCACTAATTCCTTGGCAAAAGCAATAGAAGCCACATCCTTAATAACACGTTACTTTAGATGAGCTTAACACTTGGTCCTTTGAAAGCCCTTTCATTAATGCCGGGACAATAAAAAGGGGAAGGTTTCAAGAGTTTTAATGTAGGCTTTTGGGAGAGACTGAACTGAACTGACTGTTCATCAGCTGGAGAGGGTCATAGGGTGAAGTGTGCTCCCATTATGCAGGGCTGTAGCCTCAAATCCTTAACTCTCCCATCCCCAACCTCTAAATTTCAGAATCCTTCTTAACACCCATTAAACTTCCTAATCATAGACATATATGATGCCCCAATCTACAACAAAGGATCTTGTAGTCACTGATATTCCCGGATGTCCAAATATGACCATCAAAGACCGCTAGCCAGTGACTACAAAGCTCACTGATCCATTCTGATTGCCCAACAGAGAATTACACAGATCACCAATCACCAACCCACACTGATCTCCAATGATATCCCAATGACTGAATATCAATCGCTCACCCCCACAGACCCACCTCCCCCCACAATTACTGACAGTCCCAATCGCTGACCCCCATTGATCCGTATGTTCTCCATTCTCTGATTTACAAAAGTCCAATCACTAATGCCTTCAGATTCCTCCCATCCATGATCTAAGAACTGATGGCCGAAAGCATTTCTCTAAACATTGGTCCCCTAGTGGGGCCCCTTCTCATCACTTAACCTCAAAGTTTCCACAATCATCACTTCCAGGTACCCAAACAGAATTCAGAACCTCCAATCACTGACCCTCTCAGGCTTCCGATCATTGCGCTCTAATGCTGTTCAAATGAATGCTTTTGAAGCACCCCACTTGGCCCCAGACCCCTAAAGACCACTATGAACAGATCCCTACTCACTGTGCCAATCAAGAAATCGAGAACCCTCATTAATTGATTCCCACATACTTCTAATCCATCTTCACAGACACTGCCACTGACTCCCACAAACCTCCTCCCGCCCCCACAGACCCCCACGAGGTTCACAAGTCCAATCACTTAACCCCTTCAGTACCCTCGTCACTGACACTTACGGGCACCATGACTGACCCAGAAGGGCCACCGTAGTCGTCCGATTACTATCCAAAGAAGTCTTTAATTTTGACTGTTTCGCATACTGACCTTTCCCATTTTTCCTGGATTCGCGCCCATAACCCAAAACTGATCTCCGTACCACGGCGCCTCCCGGCAGTATAATCTCTTCCCATTCCGAGTGGCCAGTGCGCAGACTCAGTCACGACTTTGAGGCTGTGGGCCTCCACCTGGCAATCTTCCAACGAACAGGATTCTGGGTTTCCGAACTTCAACGGGAGGCCTAATGGCCGCGCCCTCTTGACACCTTGTTGGGGGCAGCCATGATTAAATCTGTGCCGTACAGCGGTGATTAGGCCCTTTGTTAGAACAGAGGGTTAAGCTGTTTTAGGGCTGGGAGAAACAAGTGCTTCTAAAGCTGTAAATACAGACGTCCCTGCAGCTTTTAGCATCTCAGAAGCCAAAACCGGCTGTGAGCAATATGGAGGTGCCCTAACCTCCAAGCTAAGCTTTCTTTGTCTCCAGCAGGGCTGGCGCTTAGATAAGATGGCCTCGTACATTTATACTGTTTCTTACGTGCAGTGGGCGGGGCCGCCTCATAGGAGGAGCTCCCCAAAACTAGGTGAAACTTCTTGGACCAGCTCTAGGAGTTGGAGAGCTTCGGAGAAGAGAAGCTCTTCCCTTGGGGACACTGAGGACACCAGAAGGAGGGGCGAGAACTCCGGTGAGGGCGGAGCCATGGGAGAGGGTGAGTAAGAAGTTATTGGCTCTTATTGAAAGAATATGTTGAAAGCAGGGACCTTTTTTTTTTTTTTTTTTTTAGGATTTCAACTATTTTAAATAAATGATAATTAAGAATTTTAGCACTCTATGTTGTTGCTGCGGATTTGAGAGATCCCATAGGAAATAAAAAAAATTAAAAGAGACATAATCCCCTGTCTTGTGTTAATGCGGGCCAGGTATACAGGGACTTTGTCTTAAGTAGTGTTACAAAATAAAAATTCAGGCGAGTAAATTTGAATATCTAGTTGAGTTTATTAAACGATTCATGAATCAGGCCACATCCCATCTAGCAAGTCAAAAGGAGCTCCTCGAAGTTGTACAAAACGGGAGTTTTTTTATAGGAGGGGAGGGGGCAAGAAAGTTGTTAGCAAAAAGGATTGTTCTAGGCAAGGTCCCCTTCCTTTAGGTGGATAACAGACCCATATGGGTCACCAGGTTTGTCACTGAACACAAAGGGCACCTGGCTTGGGGTTCATAAGCTAAACAATTAACCCATGTCTTCTGGTTTGAACAAATGGTTTTTACTACTTGGGCTAGTAAGGAGATAGAAAGTGTCCACAAAGTTCTGTCTCTAACACAAACTTAAGGACCAATTTATACTGCCAGCGGGCAACCTTTTGGTAGGCTATTCTTGCAATTAAGAAGTGGTCACTGGAACTTAGAAAACCTTTGTAGTTGTTCAAGCATGACTTAACAGGGGTTTGCTTAACTCTGCAATTTCCCAGGAATATGATTTTCTTTGTTCCCAGACATCTGCTCAATTCACTTTGGTGGGCTTCCAGGAACAGGGAAGTTCTCAAGGACTCATGAAGCTGAAAGGCAAACATGCTGGGAGAAACAAGATAGTTTATTTAATTTCTCACTGTGGTCCCTGGTGAGCTAATCCCTAATATAATCTCATTTTGGGGGGATGGAGAGGGCCCAAGTAACAGTTTACCTCATTGGTGCTAATCAGAAAATTCCTAACTGGTTAATGATGAACTTTTGGGGTGATGGTGGAATCCGGAGCCAACCGCCAAGAAAGAATTCTTGAAGGCATCTTTGGTGCAAAAAGGTGATTTTATTAAAGCACGGGGACAGGACCCGTGGGCAGGAAGAGCTGCACGGGGGTTGTGACAGGTAACTCATTATATACCCTCAGGTTAGGAGGAGGTCAGGGATAGAGTAAGTCTCTAAGGAATATTGAAAGCAAAGTTTCCAGGACCTTGAGGGGCTAGCTGTTGCTAGGGAAACATCATTTATCACCGTTTAATAAAATCTCAGTCATGAGACCCTTCAGATGCATATCGGGGACCATAAGCTTGGAGCATGATTGCCAGCATATGTCCTGGGGCAGTTGAGATAAAGGCAGTAGGCTTACAGGATCCTCAAGGTTGGGACAGTATTAACTCACTATCTCTTTTACCCCCAGCAAAGTGTCAGCCTTGAGGCAGCTGAGCTCCTAGAGGAAGGTCACTCTGCCTATTTCAAGGACTTGTCAGTGGGCTATAGGCAGAAAGGGAATTTAATCTTTCATTTGCCTTAGTTTCCCACATTACCACGGCAAGCACATGAACCCCTTCCTTTGTTCTTGGGTAGCCAGGAGTATCCAAGGAATATCACACAGATCCCACCTGGGGTTGGGGTGAGGGTGCTAGCTTGTGTTTTACCCCTCAGCCTGTCTCATGCTCCTTCATCACTTAAGACTTACCTTTCTATGGGAGGTTGAAACTAAAGTTAAGGGTATTGTTAAGCCCTGGCTTGGAGGTTTGGATAAGTGACATCATTTGGGGCCTGTGGTTTTCTTTCTAACAGTGGCTTACCCCGGATGCTGACTTGAGACAAGGATGTAAGTGTGGGCAGTTTATTTGGCAGGTAGGGGATAAGAAAGTGACAAAGGAGGAATGGAACCCAATATAGAGTGTATCAATGAAGAGATTATCCCTGTGAGCAATGGGGGCTCAGTCCTGTGGGGAACTCTTGAAGACAGTGTAGATACAAGTTGCCCCATTTAAGGGCTACTGAAGCTGAGATATTTGTAATCATCTCTCATTCCTCATTATTGGGTACCATTGCAAGTAGCTCTAGCACTTCTAGCCTGTCTCATGGGCAAGGTCTCAGGCAGAGTCTGTAGGAACAGTAGGCAGAGTTTCTGTTAGGCCTCATTTACTCATGTTCTTTTTCTTCTTCTTCTTCTTTTTAAAGTTTATTTATTTATTTTGAGAGAGAGAGCAAGCAAGAGAGGGGCAGAGAGAGAGAGAGAGGGAGAGAGAGAATCCCAAGCAGGCTCTGTACTGTCAATGCAGAGACCAATTTGGGGCCCAAACTCATAAATAGTGAGATCATGACCTGAGTTGAAGTCAGACACTTGACAGACTGAGCCACCCAAGTGCCCCTTCTTTTTTTTTTTTATGTTTATCTATTTGAGAGAGAGAGAGAGAGAGAGAGAGAGAGCGCGCGCGCGTGCGCACTAAGCGGGGGGAGGGGCAGAGAGAGAGGAGAGAGAGAATTCCAACAGGCCCCGTGCTGTCAGCATGGAGCCCAACAAGGGCCTCCATCTCAGATCTCGACTTGAGCTGAAATCAAGAATCAGACACTTAACCTACTGAGCCACTCAGGTGGCCCCATTTACTCAGGTTCTATACTTTGCCTGTGAATAAGCCAAAGAGGCTATGTTCCCACTTCAAGGGGGAAGCAAGAAAGTTAATCATTTTCTGAGTTTTGTCCTATGCCCCAAACATCTGATGACATTCAGTAAGAGCCAGATCCCAAATATGTTCCAGGACATGGCTTAAAAAAACCTCTGCTGACCCCTGGCATCAACCCTTACCTTTGGTGATTTACAAAATAACTCCTGTTGTTCCTCAGACTCTTCCCTTTGATTGGACCCTATCCTGGATTCCTGAAAAACTGTGTACCCTAAACCCCTTTCCAGTATAAACACTTAACCACAAGTGATGATGACTCATTCTCTTTTTCTTCCTGAGTCTCCCAGACACTCTGCTATTCTCTGTCACTCACACTATTCAGTAAACTCTGTTTTCACTTTCTCCAGCTCTGATTGGATTTCTATCCTGCATGAAGCCAACAATCCTCTTGTGGAACCTCTGTGGAACCGTCCTCTGGGTCCTCAGACCCAGCCTGCCTGCATCATACTGACAGCATTCATTTCATAGCATCCAAAGCAGTGCTCTACACATCATAGACATTGGAATCTCTAGGAATGGCTGCCTTGTCTTATGGAAATAGCTTTTTAAAAAAAATCATAATTCTGATTGGTCATCATACTAACTGCTATAGCAGCTGACCTCCCAAATGGCTACCTTCTGCTATTAACACCTTTGTGTAGTCCCCTTCCTCATTGGACCAGGGCTAGTCTGGGAGGCTAATAAAATACAGTAGATGTGATGGCACATCACTGCTAAGATTAAGTTATAAATTATACCTCTTCTGTCTTCAAGGTGTTCTCTCTCTCTCTGTCGCTCTCGCTCTTGCTCTCGCTCTCTCTCAAAAAATTTACTCTGGAAGAAGGTAGTTGCCATGTCATGAGGACGCTGACACAGCCTACTCAGAGGCCCATGTAGCAAGGAGCTGAAATCTGCCAACAGCCAGGGAGGAACTGATGCCTTCCCGATCCAAGTGGGTCACCTTGGAAGCAGATCCTGCAGCCCTGGCCAGACCTTGAGATGCTGCAAACCGTGCCAACTGCATGAGACACTCAGTCAGCACTCTAGCCAGCAGCTCCCAGATTCTTGTCTTTCAGAAATTGTGTGAGATACTAAATGTTTGTTTTAAGCTCTTGAGTTTGGGAGTAATTGGTTATACAGCAATAGATAACTGATGCTGTGGTAAAAATACTATAATTGATGTCTTTGGATTTCTTTTTTTTATGTTTTTATTTATTATTGAGACAGAGAGAAACAGAGCGAGAGCAGGGGAGGGGCAGAGAGAGAGGGAGACACAGAATCTGAAGCAGGCTCCAGGCTCTGAGCTGTCAGCACAGAGCCCGATGCAGGGCTCGAACCAGGAACCGTGAGATCATGACCTGAGCCGAAGTCGGACGCTTAACCGACTGAGCCACCCAGGCACCCCTGTCTTTGGATTTCTTAAAGAAGTCCTTAAACATGTGAGATTTTTCTTTCAAATCAGAGAGGATTATCAGTGCTTTCCTCTTGTCCTGCATGATGGAGCAATCATGGCTCTGCTAGAGCCAAGTTAGTGGAAAAAACTGTTGGAATAAGTTTGCAAAATTAGATACAAAACTATTTCATATCCTATAAGGCAATAAAACCAAACCTTTAAGGTTATCTTTTCAGTAGATCAATTTCCATCAGTAATAGACTAATACATGAATTGCATCAATTTTCTGCAAGTGAATACCTAGCTATTCAGTCTGAATTCTACTTAGTAAAAAGCCAATCACACGTCAATTCCACTAGAGTAGTAGGATCTCAAACTGGTGCAATTTTAATCCTCAGGGAACATTTGGCAATGTCTGGAGACAGTTTTGGTTGTCACCATCGGGGGCGGGGGGGGGCAGTGGAGGGAAAGAATAGGCAGAATGCTACTGGCACATGGTGGGCAAAAGCCAGGAATGGATGCCCCCAACCATTCTACAATACAGAGGACAACCTTCTACAACAAAGGATTATCTGGCCAAAAATGTGAACAGTGCTGAGTTTAGGAAACCCTTCTCTAGAATGGCTTCTTAGACCTTGGGTCAACTTTTATTTAAAAAAAAATTTTTTTTAATGTTTATTTATTTTTGAAAGAGACAGAGACAGAGCATGAGCATGAGCAGGGGAGGAGCAGAGAGAGATGGAGACACAGAATCCAAAGCAGGCTCCAGGCTCTGAGCTGTCAGCACAGAGCCTGACATGGGGCTTGAACTCACGAGCAGTGAGATCATGACCTGAGCCAAATTCAGACACTTAACTGACTGAGCCACCCAGGCGTCCCAACCTTGGGTGGACTTTCAGACCATGCTCTAGTATGACTTGGAAGAGTCACACAGGATGACAGAGTAATGTTTATTTCCTAGTTTTTAAAAAATAACTTTTCTTAATGTAAAATTGGCAAAATATTGAGAACTTAAATCTGGATAATGAATACATAGTGATTAATCTTTTCTCTCTATTTTTGTAAATGTTTGTATTTTTCCTATATTAAAAGTAAAAAAAAAAAACAAAACTGTAAGTTCTTGTCTTTAGCTTATGGTCATTGCCATGTACAAGGGACCATGGCTAAAGATCATGTTTAGACATACTGTTTAAATCTAAAGATGTTCTTCTTTTATAACTTGGCCCCTGTACTCTGCCTGTCTCTCAAGTCCATTGCTTCTGAATTCTAGCTACATCTTAAAATCATTCAAAAACTTAAAAAATACCAATGATTGGGATCCATTCCCAGCAATTCTCATTTGCTTTTCCTGGGGAAAGGTCCTATTTTTCTTTCTTTTCAATTTTACTAGATGTGGGAAGTTATGGACCCACAACCTAAATTAATTAAGGAACCTCAAATTTGGTTTGAGTTGGGCTGGCTAATACCTGGCAAGATGAATGAGAGTCCACACTGCAGGTGGGCATACCAATCTTATGCTTCTGCCTCCACAAATAACTTTTTAGGGACAATGACCAGCAAGCTGTCATAGATAACAAGTCATGCAAGGGAACAGAACCACTGAGTGAAACCTACCAGAAAGAGTAGAGGGGCACCTGGGTGGCTCAGTCACTTAAGTATCCGAATTCGGCTCAGGTCATGATCTCCTGGTACGTGGGTTCGAACCTGTGTTGGGCTCTGTGCTGGCAGCTCAGAGCCTGGAGCCTGCTTTGGATTCTGTGTCTACCTCTCTCTTTGCACCTCCCCTGCTCATGCTCTCTCTCTCAAATGAATAAACATTAAAAAAAAAAACCAGGTAGACAGTATGGTTGACCCTTGAACAGTGTATGTTTGAACTGGACGGTCCACTGATGTGTGAATTTTTTTTTCAGTAAACACAGTGCAGTACTGTAAATGTATTTTCTCTTCCTTACAATTGTCTTAATAACATTTTCTTTTCTTTAGCTTACTTTATTCTAAAAATCAGTATATAATACATATATAAAATATGTGTTATTTGACTGTTTCTGTTATTGGTAAGGCTTTCAGTCAACAGTTTACTATTAGTAAAGTTTTGGGGGAATTAAGTTGTATCCAGATTTTCAACTCTTTGGGGGGTTCAGCACCCCTAACACCCCCATATTGCTCAAGAGTCAACTATATAAGCATATCAGTCTAAACAGAGTAGTTTTGGACTAGGGATGTTGCTTTAGTTTGGGTTTAGGCCCAAGGGATTCTTATAGCACACCCCATTCTACTTCTCTTAGCCCACAACTGTGAGGCCCTCAAGTGATATGAACGATACAGTAGTTAACAGTGATGGCTAGACTTTCTTATCACTAGTGAGTAGATAACATTCTATCACTTGCTCCCCATAAACCCTACCCCCAAGACCCCTCAACTCTTGCCTCTGTTTGGATTATAGGGTTTATTTCCTTCTATATCCTTGATATGTAGATGTAGTGCTGGATATTGTTTATTTCTAATCAGGGGCACCTGAGTGGTTCAGTCGGTTAAGTGTCCTACTCTTGATTTCAGTTCAGGTCATGATCTTGCTCTTCGTGAGTTTGAGCTCCATGTTGGGCTCTGTGCTGACAGTGCAGAGCCTGCTTAGGATTCTCTCTCCCCCTTTCTCTCTGCCTCTCCCCACCCCATCTCTCTCTCTCTCTCTCTCAAAATAAATATACATTAAAAAAAAGTATTCACTGTTTATCAGCATTAACCTCCAATCATTTATGCCCCCATCTCAGGGGCTGGAAATCTAAAAACTTCATTTCTTAAACTGCTTGCCACCAAGGCTCTGACTACAATCTAGTAACTGCCAATGAATGCTTTCATATGCTATCATATCATATCATATCATATCATTTGGTCCTGGTTCAAACTAGGTCTTCCCTGTGAAACATTCATGGCCAGTGTGCAAGAGAGATCTCCTCCGCTTTTAACTGGATAGTCGCGTTGAGCTCAACTTACTCAGGGAGAGGTTGAGCAAGGGGCCCCTTGAGACTTGCCTTTCCTAACTGTATTGACAAAGGGAGGCTTAAGGCATTGGGAGGTGCCCAGAACAGAATTTCTGCCCACAGGCCAAGACCAGAGGAGCCGGGAAGGAGCTGGCCTCCCTTGTGGGGCCAGGAGGAGCTTGGATACTCATTTCACTCTCAGAGTTATGCTGTCCTCATCTGCAGTGAAGAACTTGGGCCATTGATGTCTCCATTCTCATCTCCTTGCACTTTTTCTACCTAGGCATTAAGTGTGGGGATTCAGGGCCAGAATGTAAGAGCCAGGTCCTCTCTTGTCAAGTGGGGAGTCGGGCCACGTTCTCCCAACATGGAGAAAAGTTGGGCAACTTGGGCCCACCCACAGGGCTTGCCTTTCAGCCTTACTGTTGGCCACAAAAGACATAGGGCATTTATTTGAAGGAGCCCGGCACAGAATGTTTGCGTGTAGGCAGGGACAGAGGAGTGGGGTGGAGCCGTCCTCGGTTCCCCAGAAAGGGGAAATGAGGCTAAGCACCATATTCTAAGGTATATCCTCCATCTCTCCTAAAATAAAGAACTCTGGCCCTCCATATGTTCCCATCCCCTTGTGGGTTTCCTAATGAGGTTTTGGGTCATACTCAGGAGACATAGGGGTGTCACTCACATCAAAAGCACTCAGGGATTCATAGAGAGCTCCCCATCACTGCCTGCGCTAACCAAGAGCAATCAGTTTCTGATATCCCAAAGGGAAAATTGCTCTCCTTTTATTGAAAATGTGGTGCTTGACAGCCTGCAGGTGGCAAGCTGATGTTTACCCTGATTGTGTATCTCATTGGGCTCATTGACCTGCCTTCATTCTGAAAAGCAGACAGCTGTCAATTGGGCAGTTTGCTCCCAGACATGGATCAGTGCAGAAAGAGTCCAGTCAAGCACTCCTGCACCAGAGCCTGGTTCCAAACCCTTGAAGATCAGCAGGGACACTGACCTTAAATCCCTGAAGGAATATTGCATCTCCAATTGATGGAAAGGGTAGGAAAAATGGCAATGGGCAGAAGAATTCCTGCCTTAACAACGTTCTAGATGAACACTTCTTGCAGTGGGGGTGGGGGCCTTTAGGTGTAGTCAATGGACATTTCCCTGGGCCCAAACCATCAGTGTGTTTTACACTTGAGATTATGCTAGTCACTTTATTCTTTGTTTCTCCTATTCTCCCCTGTAAGAAAGAACTTTGGACCCCTGTGTACCCATGTCCATCTTTGGTCTTTTGTTCAAACTAGGTTTCCTCTGGTAGGCATTTGGGACCAGATTTTAAGACCAATTCAGTCTCATTTTAACTGAGGACTTGGGTCACGTTCTCTGGACTCTGGAAGACTTTGGGCTCTGGGGCCTCTCACCACTTGTGTTTTAGAACTATGCGTGCATCAGGAAACCTAGTCCACTGGAGGGGCCCAGCATGGAATGTTTGCATGTAGGCAGGCACAGAGGAGTTAGGAGAAAACCAGTCCTGCTTCTGGAACAAGAAAACATTCTACTACACAGTACATTTTTAGTTGTATCCCATTCTCATTTGAATTCCAGATGAAGGTTCCCCCTGAACTGGGCTTCCTGGTAAAACCAGTGGTGTTTTTCCCTTTCCCCAGTGTAGAGTTGCTTCTTATTCAGAAGACAGCCAGCTTCAAATAGATTATACTAGTCCCTTTATTCTCTGCTTGATCCCTTTCTCATAGGAAAGGAAGAGCTTTGGCCCTCCACGTGTCAATTCCCATTTCCTCACTTTTTGTTTCTTTTTTTTAACCTTTTTTTTTTTTTAAGATTTTTCATTTTTTGGAAGGAGAGTGAGAGAGAGAGAGAGAGAGCCTATGAGCACGGTAGGGGCAGAAAGAGGGAGACAGAGGATCCGAAGCAGGCTTCACACTGTGAGCACAAAGCCCGATGCAGGGCTTGACCTCAAAACCGTGAGATCATGACCTGAGCTGAAATCAAGAGTCAGCCACTAAACCGACTGAAACACCCAGGTGCCCCATCCTTTGCTGTTTGTCTAATTATATCTGGGTTCCCACTAGGCACAGTGGGCCTGACAATAGCTCAGTGAAACACCAGGGATTGCTGGAAAGTTCCCATGCTGCTCCCATGCAAACTGAAAGCATTCAGTTTCTGGTACACAAAAGGATCCAGTGACCCCCCCCCCCCCCTTCTCACTGAGGACTTGGTGCTTGAAAGGCTGGAGTTGGCATGGTAATAGACAGCAGACCTCCAACCACTGGCTGCTACAGATGCTTCATTCTGAAGAGCAGACACTTCACCCATTTGCAGTATTCTTCAGGACCTGCAGAATGTTCAGAAACATCCCATTCAAGGACCAGTGCACCAGAGCCACTTTCCAAATACGTAAGGATCAGCCACAAGCCAGAACCTGCTAACTATGTATCATGACTGCCTCAGAGGACAAGTACTCAGCACAGAATATTTGTGTGTGGCTGGGGCAAAGGTGTTGGGAGGCAGCTGTCATCAGTTCTGAGACAAGGGCAAATGGAGCCAGACATTTCACTCTCAGGTTTCTTCCATTCTCATGTAAAATGAAACTTTGGCTGTCCTTAGAGCCATTCCCACCCCATTGCTGTTCACTAACTAGGACTTGGTTTGCGGGCTGGGTGGGCCAGTGAGGCTGTCAATCACACAGTGAGCTCCCAGGGATTGGTGGTGGGTTCTCGGGCTGCTTTTGTGCTATCCAAGAGTAATTTGTTTCTTTTTGTTGTTTATTTATTTCTGAGAGAGTGGGAGAGTGCGCAGGCAAGAGCTCACGGGGGAGGGGCAGAGAGAAAGGGAGACGGAATCCAACGCAGGCTCCAGATCTGAGCCCTCAGCACAGAGCCCGATGCGGGGCTTGAACTCACAAACTGTGAAATCATGACCTGGTCCGAAGTCGGTCGCTCAACCGACTGAGCCACCCAGGTGCCCCAAGAGTAGTTTGTTTCTAACAACCCAGAGGAAAGATTGCCCTGCTGTCAGAAAGCATTTAGTACTTGGCCTCAGATTCTGAAGAGCACATAATCCATGCATAGGAGGTATGTTCCAGGACCCCGTCAGTGAGGAAAGTGGCCCTTCAAAATGTAATACGCCACAGGAATGGTTCCAAACACTTGAGTAACAGCCTGGAGCATGGACCCACTACCCCTGAATCCCTTCTGCCTCTTTCCCCTGATGGGAAGGGCAGGAAAAACTGCTAAGGCCAGAAGCTTTCCCTCTCTTTCAAAAGGAAATATGCAGGGGCGCCTGGGTGGCTCAGTCAGTTGAATGTCTTACTTCGACTCAGGTCATGATCTCACTGTTAGTGGGTTAGAGCCCCGCATCACATCACGGTTCGTGGGTTTGAGCCCCTCATTGGGCTCTGGGCTGACAGCTAGCTCAGATCCTGGAGCCTGCTTCAGATTCTGTGTCTCTTTCTCTCTCTGCCCTGCTCTGTCTCTCTCTGTCCCTCAAAAATAAATAAATGTAAAAAAAAAAAAGGAAATATGCAGACCTCTTGCAGACTGAGCTCTCAACAGGTTTCCCTTTAGAGGTTTAGTTTGTCTCTGGCCACAGGTGTTTCTTACTCCTTAGACAGGACCTTGCCAGGAAATTGTCATTCTAGATACTTCATTCCAGTCTGTGTCCCATTCTCCTCAATAATGAAGCACTTTGGCCTTCCACGTTTCCATTCCAATGAATACCTTTTTTCTGTTTGCGAAGTAGTTTCTTCCTGGGTGCCAATCAGAGCCAATGTCTCAGAGAAATATGCTTTCCTGTAAGTTGGGGAATTTGGCCACGTCCTTATGTCTCTGGCATAGGCTGGATCACAGGAGCCCTCGTTATGTGCCTCCCAGAAGTATGTTGACAATGGGAGGCATAGGGCCCTTGAAGGTGCCCAGCAGTGTCCATGTGTAGACAATGCCAGGGTTTGGGAGGGAGGCAACCTTACTTCTGGTTGAAGGAAACACTATGTTAGACATTTTACTCCCAGCTTTATCCTAATCTCCTCTGTAATGTAGTACCTTGGCCTTCCTTCTAGGCCTTCCCATCCATTTTCTATTTTCATAACTAGGTCATGGGTCACAACCAGGTGGAATTGCATTGTCAGCCACATAACCAACGACCAGGATTTGTGATGAAATACCACTCTGGCCCTGTGCTGTGTGAGAGAATGAGTTACTGTATCCCAAAGAAGAATGACCCTCCTGTCCATGAATGCCGGTTGCTTGACTGGCCCGGGTAGTCTCTGTGATGGGTAGCCAGCTTGCCTCCCTCCCCAGGCTGACTGAAATGTCTTCATCCTCTAAGGCAGATGGATCAGGCATGCACAGTAGGCTGGAGGACAATTCAGCCCAAAGAAAGCCCTCACAAGGAATACTGCACCATGACTTGGTTAAAATACCTAAAGCACCAACAGGAGCACTATCCTGCTACCACTGAATCACTCACCGCTCCTTCTATGCCCTGAGGGGTAGGCCATCCAAAGGAGCCAAGGTCAGGAGCCTTCCTTCTCTTTCTGAAAGACAAGTGCAGGCCTCATGCTAACCGAGCACCCAGGTGTAGGCAATGGATGTTTCCCTTTGCCCCTGCCTGTGGGTGTTTACTATAGACAACAGTTAGCTTCTCAGGAGATTGTGCTTGGCGTATCCTTCTCAGCTTCATTCTGCTCTCCTTTGTAATGAAGCACTTTGGCCCTCTGTCTATTTATTTCCACACTTTTGCTCTTTTTTCTCAAACCAGGATCTTGCTGGACTCCATTCATACTCAGTGTCTCAGAGCAATATCCTCTACTTTAACCTGAGGGCTCTGGCTGAGCCCTGGGGACTCAGGCATACATTGGCAACAGGACCTCCTATAACTTCCCAATACAATTCTGTTGACAATGAGAGGCCTGGCGCATATGCAGTTGCCAAGCAGGGTATGGATGGGTGTCTGCAGGCAGTCCCAGAGGCTTGGGGAGGGACTGACCTTACACATGCAGCAAGGACAAACGAGGTTGATAGACATGCCCAGCATCATCCCATTCCCGTCTGTACTGTAGAACCTTGGTCTCCCTTGTAGCCCTTCCCACCAGTTTGCTATTTTCTAAGTCTTGGGTCACATTCAAGGATGACTGGGCTTTCACTCACTTCACGCAAGCAGAGCCCAAAGATTGGTACTAAACTCTCACTCTGGTCCTGTGCTATGTGAGAGCAAACAGTAACTTCAAATCAAAGGAAGGACGACCTTCTTGACGCTGAGGGCTTGGAGTTTGGCCAGCTCTGGTAAGCAGAGCGAAGGTATACCTCCCTTCATTCCGTCTCACATATGCTAGGCACACTATGCTTCAGGACCCGATCGGCACTGAAAGGGTTCTTTCAAGAAATACTGCATCAGGTCCAGGTTCCAAACACTTGACATCCAGCTGGGAGCAGGAACCTCTTGCCTCTGCATCAATGGTGCATCTATTTCCTGATGGGAAGGACAGGAAAAACCACCAAATCCAGTTTTCCCTCTGTTTCTGAAGGAAGAATACAGACCTCCTGCAGAATTTCACTCTCAGGTATAGCCAATGGAGGCTTCCTTTGACAACAGCCCTCAGGTATTTCTTACTCCCCAGACAGCCTGCTAGGAGAAGGGAGTAGGCACTTATTTCTAACTTTAGCCCATTCTCTTCTGCAGTGAAGAAGTTTGGTCCTCAGGGTGCCTATCTGCCTTTTATTGCTCTTTTTTCAGGCTAGGTTCTACCTGGGAGCCACTTAGAGCAAGAGCCTCAGAAGAATGTACTCTGTTTAAACTAGAACATTCTAGGATCCATGGGTCTGTGTCAGGTACACAGCCCAGGTCCAAACATTGGTGTGGAGTTCCCAGTCATTTCCTATGCCAATTGACAGCTTTCAGTGTCTGGTACCCAGAGGGAAGCTGGTCCCTCAGTTCCTGGGGGCTTGGCGCTTAGTCAGCTAGAGTAATTGCAAGTATGCGTAACCTGCTGGCCTCCCTCTCCTGGCTGAGAGAGGTGCCTTCATCCTGCAGAGTAGATGATTCATGCATGTGCACTCTGCTCCAGGCCCTGGATAGTGCCCAAAGGGACTTTGAAGTGACAATTGGACCCAGGCCATGTTCTAACCACTTGACCATCAGCCAGGAGCCCCAAACTGCCACCACTGAATCACCGCCACCCCTGTCCTCTAATGGGAAAGGGCAAGAAACAGACCCAAAGCCAGGGCTTTCCCTCTCTTTCTGAATGAAGCCCCTTGCTCACTGGATTTCTGGGTGTAGCCGGGCGAGGGGCTCCCTTCACCAAAGCTCACAAGTGTTCCTTATTCCTGAGACAGCTTGCTAGGAGATCACACTAGCACTTCATTTTCCACATCATCCCATTCTCATTTGTAGTGAAGAATTCTGGCCCTCTGTGAATCTATTTTCACCCCTTTGCTCTATTTTCAAACTAGTTCCTCTCTGGGGTCCATTCCATATAGTCTCTCAGAGGAATATCCTTGGTGTTCAGCTGGGGACCCTAGTCCCATCCTTGGGACTGTGCGATAGGTTTGGTCACAGGGCCCCTGGCAAGTTGGTGTCAACACCATGCAGGCATTCAGAGGCCTAGGGTATTGGAAGGGCCCAGGTCAGAACATCTGCACTTGGGCTGGGCCAGAGGACTGGGAAGGGAGCTGGCCTCCTTTCTTGGCTGACGGGACATGAAGGTACACATCCCCTTTCCAGATTGTTCCCATTCCCATTGGAAACACTGAACTTTGCTCCTCCTTATGGCCCCTCCCTTCCCATGGCTCTATGTCTAACTATGTCCCTGTTTAGACTTAGGAGCCATGGAGCTGTCATTCACTAAACCCATGCCCAGTCATAAATTTTCACACAAGCCTGTGCCTGTTGGAGGTGGGCCCTAAGCAAGGCAGTACAGCCCCTGCTAATGGCAGCACTTGCACTTACTCAGACTTGGTTTTACCTTCCATCTGGGGCACAGAGCGGCCAGCAGGACCACAGGCATCCGGGGTGGGTAGAGGTCACCACCACAAGGAGGTTTCTGGGTCAGGCGCCAAGGCATGAACAGCCCTGTGCATCAAGGCAGTGCCATAGCAACCTCAGTGACCCAGCAAAGCTATTCTGAGGCCATGGTGTGGCAACCATGGCATTGACCTGAGCAGTGCTGTGCTCTTTCATCATACTCATCACTAGCAACAGTGACAGTTCTGGCTGGCAGGACTAGGTCCACAACAGCCCCAAGGACAGTGGCAGAAGGCAGAAACTAGCAAATAGGGTGGAACCCATTGGGACAGCACCTGGTGTTTGCCTGCTTACCGGTTCACTTCTCCCAGCCCATGTTTGGAGGATTAAAGTGCTCTCACATGTGTACCCTCACATGAAATGGATATGCGTGCTCTGATGTATTGAAGGAAGCCAGGAATAATCTATAATAAGGATGTACTGAGTCAAGATGCTGGCCAGTGTGCAATATGCCTGGAAGAAATGCAGAGGCAGGTACTAGAGTAGGGTTTCATTTTCTATTCATAAATCATTAAGGTTTCACGGGTTTCAAATAAATACTTCTTGGGGGCAAGATGGCAGAGAAGTAGGGAGCTCTGTAATTTTTGCCCGCCCACATCTATCAAACTAAGAAGGACTGAAGCCACAATACTCTGATCTGCAAGAGTCTGGGAGGAAAAGACACAGAGTCCACTACAAAGACAGCCTAATAGGTGTGGGAGTGAGTGCGAACTGGGGAAGATAAAAACAGGCAGGGATCCGGAGGCTCAGAGGGGAGGGAACTCCCCTCCACAGAGAGCCGCGGAGAGATGAGGGGAAGAGAAAGAGAGGCTGAAAACGTTCATAGAGCTGTCTCTAGAGAGGAGAAAAACAGGGAGAGAGATCCTTCCTCTCTAGCTGGCACGTTTTCCTTGGGCTCGGCACCCCGATCCCAGGAGGCGCCAGGAGAAACTGCTCCCCTACTCCCCCTACTGGATCCCTGGCTAGGAAGCCACCGGTCTGTGGGAGTACATTTTGGGCGGTATCATTAAAGTGCGTGGACTAGGATTTGGAAATGAGGCGGGCTTGGAACATACAATTTGGCCCGCCCGCAGCACAGGGAGATTGGACCCAAAAGAGTGGGTTGCAATGCTTGGTTAGAGAAGGGATTGGGGCACCACCATTCTTCTCCCCACAACTACCAAGGCGGGGCCTTGGGGAGCGGCCAGAGGGACCCGCAGTGGAGGCGAGACCTACCTACACCAAGCCATGCCCATCCGCTCTGGAGAGCTGCCTCACCCCCACCCCCAGCCCGGGACAGACCAACATTGATGCATTGCCATGATCAGATCAATTCTTGCTACTCAGATATAGTCTCCCTTATCTCATTCTTATCTCTCCCCTCTGCTGGACTGGGCATGCGGGACATTGGTTTGCCTAAACAGTCATACTTAATCCATTCTCTTGATGCTACAAATAGTCATAATCCATTCTCTTGATGCTACCGTCCTTTCTCTCTCTCTCTCTCTCTCTCTCTCTCTCTCTCTCTCTCTCATAATCAGCCTATATAGCTTCTTCGGGTAACATTATCTTTTGTTTTTTTTTTTTTTTTCTCCTCACCTCCTACCATATTCTCCTCTTTCTCTCACTGAATTAAGCCTTTTAGTCTCTCTGCCTGGTCAACATTCAATTTCACTTCCTCTACACCCCTGTCACTTCTCTGTTTGTAGATGCTCTTCCAACAGCACTGCCTCCACCCTACTCTTTATTTTAGCTGGGATTTCTGGTTTTATGCTTTTAGAGTGTCCTTTGTCTTTTGTTGTTTTTGTCCCCCCACTTTTTCTTTTCTTTTTTTTCTTTCCCCTTTTGGTTTGCTTCTTTGTTTGATTTGTCTGTGCATTTGTGTGCTTTTGTTCCTTGTTTGTTTGTCTGTCTGTTTTCCTTTTCAGGGCTACTTCAAGAAACTAGCCAAAGTACACATGGTGGAGAGTCCCAAATATCACTGACTAGGGAAATAAAATAACCAAAGGCACAACAAGAGAAACCAAGAGACATCATTAAAAGAACACTTCCTGAATGGACAGGCCCTGGGCAGTCAATGAGCCTCCTTTAATATAGCAATACTCACAGGTGCAGAGTGCATAACAAGCTTTTCAAAGTGTCAAGAGACAGAAAGCTAGCCAAAATGATGAAACAGAAGAATTTTCCTCTAAAGAAATTCCAGGAAGAAGTCACAGCTAAAGAACTGCTCAAAACAGATATAAGCAACATAATGGAGCTAGAATTTAGAACAATTGTCTTAAAATTAATCGCTGGGCTTGAAAAAAGCATGGAAGACATCAGAGAAGCTATTGATACAAAGACTAGGGACCTTCAAAATAGCTGTGATGAGTTAAAAAATGTTATAAATGAGGTGCATAATAAAATGGAGGCTGCCACTGCACGGATTGAAGAGGCAGAGAGGAGAATAGGTGAATTAGAAGACACAATTATAGAAAAAGAGGAAGCCGAGAAAAAGAGAAATTGATCCAGGAGCATGAAAGGAGAATTCGAGAACTGAGTGATACAATCAAACAGAACAATATCCGTATCATAGGAATTCCTGAAGAAGAAGAAGAAGAAGAAAGAGGAAAAGGTCCTGAAGGGGTGCTTGATCAAATTATAGCTGAGAACTTCCCCAATCTGGGGAAGGAAATAGACATTGAAATCTAAGAGGCACAGATAACTCCCCTCAGACGTAACTTGAATCGACCTTCAGCATGACATATCATAGTGAAACTGGCAAAATATAAGGGTAAAGAGAGAATTCTGAAAGCAGCTAGGGATAAAAGGGCCCTAACATACATAGGGAAACCTATCAGAGTTGTTACAGACCTATCTACTGAAACTTGGCAGGCCAGAAAGGAATGGCAGGAAATCTTCAATGTGATGAACAGAAAAAATATGCAGCCAAGAATCCTTTATCCAGCAAGCCTGTCATTCAAAATATAAGGAGAGATAAAGGTTTTCTGAAATAAAATAAATACTTCTTGGCCTGAGCATCATTCAGATACTGTAACAAATTCCCATTTTATAGTTATTCTTTTCTTCTCAAGATGCTTGAAACCCGAGAGGCTCTTAGGATCTTCCATGGCAAAACAACTACAACAACAACACAGGCCTACTTGGCCAGAAACTTGAGTTCTGCAAGACTCATGCAGAGATCAACAAGCATACAGGGAAAACTATCTTGATGAAGAGCCAGGGGCCGTTTGGCCAAACATCTGCCACAGTCACAATGACTAGACCAGAATCCCCAGTGGAGGGCCCAGGATAAGACTATAAGACAATCACATGGAATGGACCCCAGCATGGGCTCAGACGTAAAATAGAGCAAAGGGGTGAAAATGGATGGTGGTGGGGGGGGGCAGAGTTCTGAATCGGGGATAATGATGTGACGTGACTAGCATTGACTTCCCAGCTTGCTGGCTGACTCAGGAAGGAGAAACAGCTGTGGGCTTTGGCAAACAGTGCCAAAGTTCCACCTGTAGGCCCTGTCAGCAAGAAGCCTGCCCCCATTCTTCCTTCAGAATCAGAGGGAAAGACCTGGCTCTGGGTATGTGTCCTGCCCTTGTCCATCAGTACATAGGATAGCAGTGATACAGCTGTCGCAGGGATGTGCTCCCAGAATATGGAAGTGTTTGGAAGCAGGTCTTGGTGCAGGATTTCATCCAAAGGTACTTTCTGTGCTGACCAGATACTGGACCATCCTGCCCACATGAAAACCTGCCATTCTTCAAAATGAAGGGATCTCCATTAATGAGGGGAGGGAGGCCCACTGAATACCCATGCTCATGCATATCCTAGCCAGCTAAGCAAAACCATGTGCTCAGGAAGAGAATGGCCAGGTTTCACCTGGGATAATAGATCCATATACCTTCAATTTCCTCAGGAACTGACTGGGAAACTGGCACAATTCATTCAGCCATGGCTCCTGGAACATGAACAGAGACCTAGCTGGGAAAGCAGCCTTGGGATGTGCATGAGTAGAAGCAATGCCAAAGTTCTGCATCTCCAAAGGGATGGCATCTATCAACGAAAAATATATCTTAATCAACTCTCAATCCAGACAGGAGACAAACTTCGTTTCTAAAACCTCTGGGTTACTCAGGCAAGGAAAGAATCATGAAAACAGCAAGGGAGAAACAATCCTTAACATACAAAGGAAGACAAATCAGGCTTGTAGCAGACCTACCCACAGAAACTTGGCAGGCCAGAAAGGAGTGGTAGGATATATTCAATGTGCTAAATCGGAAAAATATGCAGCCAAGAATTCTTTATCCAGCAAGGCTGTCATTCAAAATAGGAGAGATAAAAAGTTTCCCAGACAAAAATTAAAGGAGTTCGTGACCACTAAGCCAGCCCTGCAAGAAATTTTAAGAGGGACTTTCTAAGGGGAGAAAAGACAAAAAAGACCAAGAGCAACAAAGACTAGAAAGGTCCAGAAACCACCACCAGAAACTTCCAACTACACAAGAAAAATAATGGCAATAAACTCATATCTTTCAGCACTCACTCTAAATGTCAATGGACTAAATGCTCTAATCAAAAGACATAGGGTAACAAATGGATAAGAAAACAAGACCCATCTATATGCTGTTTACAAGAGACCCACTGTAGTCCTAAAGACACCTTCAGATTCAAAGTAAAAGGATGGAGAACCATCTTTCATGCTAATGGCCACCAAAAGAAAGCTGGAGTAGCCATACTTATATCAGACAATCTAGACTTTAAAATAAAAACTGTAACAAGAGATGAAGAAGTGCATTATATCATAATTAAGAGATCGATCCACCAAGAACACATGACAATTGTAAACATTTATGCTCCAAATGTGAAAGTACCCAATATAGAAATCAATTAATCACAAATATAAAAAAAAACTCATTGATAATAATACCATAATAGTAGCAGACTTCAACACCCCATTTACAGCAATGGACAGATCATCTAAACAGAAAATCAACAAGGAAACCATGGCTCTGAATGATACACTGGCCTAGATGGACTTAACAGATATATTCAGAATATTTCATCCTAAAACAGCGGAATATACATTCTTCTCCAGTGCACATGGAACATTCTCCAGAATAGACCACATACTGGGACACAAATCAGCCCTCAACAAGAGGTCATTCCGTGCATATTTTGAGATCATACCGTGCATATTTTCAGACTACAACGCTATGAAACTCGAAATAAACCACAAGAAAAAATTTGGAAAGATAACAAATACTTGGAGACTAAAGAACACCCTACCAAAGAACAAATGGGCTAACCAAGAAGTTAAGGAGGAAATTTAAATGTACATGGAAGCCAATGAAAATGATAACACTACAACCCAAAACCTCTGGGACGCAGCAAAGGCAGTCATAAAAGGGAAGTATATAGCAATCCAGGCCTTCCTAAAGAAGGAAAAAAGGTCTCAGATACACAACCTAACCTTACATCTTAAAGAGCTGGAAAAAGAACAGCAGATAAAATCCAAAACCAGCAGAAGACAGGAAATAATAAAGATTAGAGCAGAAATCAATGCTATTGAAACAACAACAACAACAACAACAACAACAACAAAACCCAGTAGAACATATCAATGATACCAGAAGCTGATTCTTTGAAAGAATTAACAAAATTGATAAACCACTAGCCAGTTTGATCAAAAAGAAAAAGGACCCAAATAAATAAAATCAAGAATGAAAGAGGAGAGATCACAACCAACACAGGGGAAATAAAAACAATAATAAGAGACTACTATGAGCAATTATATGCCAATAAAATGGGCAATCTGGAAGAAATGGATGAATTCCTAGAAACATATAAACTACCAAAACTGAAACAAGAAGAAATAGAAAATTTGAACAGACTTATAACCAGTAAAGAAATCAAATCAGTAATCAAAAATCTCCCAAAAAACAAGAGTCCAGGGCCAGATGGCTTTCCAGCCATCTGTTTGGAATTCTACCAAACATTTAAGAAAGAGTTAACACCTATTCTCTTGAAGCTGTTCCAAAAAATAGAAATGGAAGGAAAACTTCCAAACTCTTTCTATGAAGCCAGCATTACCTTGATTCCAAAACCAGACAAAGACCCCACTAAAAAAGAGAACTATAGACCAATCTCCTTAATCCTTAACAAGATATTAGCAAAAATCCTCAACAAGATATTAGCCAACCAGATCCAACAATACATCAAAAAAATTATTCACCACCACCAAGTGGGATTTATACCTGGGATTCAGGTCTGGTTCAATATCTGCAAAACAATCAATGTGATTCATCGCATCAATAAAAGAAAGGACAAGAACCACATGATCCTCTCAATAGATGCAAAAAAAAAAAAGCATTTGAGAAAATACAGCATCATTTCTTGATAAAAATCCTTAAGAAAGTAGGGATAGAAGGATCATACCTCGAGATCATAAAAGCCATATATGAAAGTCCCAACGCTAATATCATCTTCAATGGGGAAAAACTGAGAGCTTTCCCCCTAAGGTCAGGAACACCACAGGGATGTCCACTCTTGCCACTGTTATTCAACATAGTATTGGAAGTCTTGGCCTCAGCAATCAGACAACACAAAGAAATAAAAGGCATACAAATCGGCCAGGAGGAGGTCAAACTTTCACTCTGCAGATCACATGAAACTCTATACGGAAACCCCAAAGATTCCACCAAAAAACCGCTAGAACTGATCCAGGAATACAGCAAAATGGCAGGATATGAAATCAATGCACAGAAATCGGTTGCATTCCTATACACTAACAATGAAACAACAGAAAGAGAAATCAAGGAATCCCATTTACAATTGCACCAAAAACCATAAAATACCTAGGAATAAACATAACCAAAGAGGTGAAAAATCTATACACTGAAAACTATAGAAAGCTGATGAAGAAAATTGAAGAAGACGCAAAAAAAGAAAAAAAGGAAAAATATTCCATGCTTCTGGATAGGAAGGACAAATATTGTTCAATGTCAATGTCAATACTACCCAAAGCAATCTACATATTCGATGCAATCCCTATCAAAATAACACTAGCATTCTTTACAGAGCTAGAACAAACAATCCTAAAATTTGTATAGAATCAGAAAAGACCCCGAAGAGCCAAAGCAGTCTTGAAAAAGAAAACCAAAGCAGGAGGCATCACAATCCAAGACTTCAAGCTGTATTACAAACTGTAATCATCAAGACGGTATGGTATTGGAACAAGAACAGACACTCAGATCAATGGAACAGAAGAGAGAACCCAGAAATGGACCCACAAATGTATGGCCAACTCATCTTTGACAAAGCAGGAAAGAATATTCAACGGAATAAAGACAGTCTCTTCAGCAAATGGTGCTGGGAAAACTGGACAGCGTGATGCAGAAAAATGAAACTGGACCACTTTCTTACACCATACACAAAAATAAACTCAAAATGGATGAAAGACCTAAATATAAGACAGGAAGCCATCAAAATCCTTGAGGAGAAAGCAGGCAAGAACCTCTTTGACCTTGGCCGCAGCAACTTACTCAACACATCTCTGGAGGCAAAGGAAACAAAAGCAAAAATGAACTATTGGGACCTCATCAAAATAAAAAGCTTCTGCACAGCGAAGGAAACAATCAGCAAAATAAAAGGCAATCGATGGAATGGGAGAAGATATTCGCAAACGACATATCAGATAAAGGGTTGGTATCCAAAACCTATAGAGAACTTATCAAACTCAACACCCAAAAAAAAACAAATAATCCAGTGAAGAAAAGGGCTAAAGACATGAACAGACACTTCTCCAAAAAGACATCCAGATGGCCAACAGACACATGAAACGATGCTCAATATCACTCATCATCTGGGAAATACAAATCAAAACCACAGTGAGATACCACCTCACACCTCTCAGAATGACTAACATTAACAACTCAGGCAACAACAGATGTTGGCGAGGATGCAGAGAAAGAGGATCTCTTTTGCCCTGCTGGTGGGAAGGCAAACTGGTACAACCACTCTGGAAAACAGTATGGAGATTCCTCAAAAAATTAAAAATAGAACCACCTGATGACCCAGCAATTGCACTACTAGGTATTTATCCAAGGGATACAGGTGTGCTGTTTCAAAGGGACACATGCACCCCAATGTTTATACCAGCACTATCAACAAAAGCCAAAGTATGGAAAGAGCTTAAATGTCTATCAATGAATGAATGGATAAAGAAGATGTGGTATATATACATAATAGAGTATTACTCAGCAATCAAAAAGAATGAAAATTTACCATTTGCAGCTACATGGATGGAACTAGAGGGTATCATGCTAAGTGAAATTAGCCAGTTAGAGAAAGACAGATCTCATATGACTTCACTCATATGAGGACTCTAAGACTCCCTTCTTTTTGTCCCACACAGTAGGTGGGATCCACCACTAACCTCTGGCTTAGCCTACCCACAAGCAGTCTCCCTGGGTACCTTGACATACCTTAGGTTTGGGGAGGACCACATCGTTTTGAAACTAAATTGAGAAGGGCCCAATGCAATATCTCTGTTACCATCCCAAGGACACCATGAAACCCCCAAAATGAAAAAAGAGGATATTACTCTAAGACTCTGTCTTGGAATAGTCTCCATGCAAACCCTCTTTCATCAAAAGAACTAAGGGGTGGCAGTGGAGACACACTGCCAGAGTTGTTCTTAATGCATGAGATTTGGAGAATGTTGAGAATGAAGCACCCAGGGCAATCTCCTATCAACTGGGTTGTATCTGGAATAAGAAAGGCCTATGGGCTTAGCCACAGGAGCCCCCTGAACAATTGCACCTGAGCGCCCTGTCAGCAAGAAGCCTGCATTCTTTCTTTGGGAGCCAATGAGTTCTGGATTGTTCTATTCCTGCCATATTACCCATCAGTTTAGGGAGGCAGGAGTGCATGAGCAGTAGCTATTGGGTTCTGAGGGCTCTTGCTCAGGAATCTGCAACAAGGACTCAGTTCCCTAATTTCTGGCAAGAGCTCTTCCAATGCTGACCCTTCCTAGTTCATACTGCCCATGTGTAAATTGTCTGCTTCACAGAATGAAGGCAAGTTAATCATCAGGTCAGTGAGGCAAGCTGGCTCTCCTTCACCCTACATAGCAGAGGAGGCCAAGCACCAAGCATTTAGGGACTAAAGACCTTCTTTCAGGACTGGGGATACATAAGGACTGTATTTGGACAAGAGAAAAACCTCGGAGCGGGACGGAGAGGGATCCTATCATTCCATCTCTAACTGTGGGGCTTTCTTTGGACTGGGGCTGGTTGCCCTTTTCCCGTGCCTGGGGATGAGGGGAGTCCCCTCTAGGTTCAATGGTACCTCAGGGGTGCAGTCAGCATCAGGAGGAGCCTGTCCCTAGCCCTGAAGTGCTGTGGCTAGCGGGATTATATTTCAGGTGGCATCATTAATGCACACAGAGTGGGAGCTTGGGTCATAGAACGCAGATGAGTGTGGGACATAGGAGATTGCCTACCTCATCTGCGCCTGTGGCACAGTGAGGACGGATTCAGAGGAGTGATTTGGGACACGTGGCCCCTGGAGAGGGGACTGTGGGTCGCCATTTTTATACCCACAACCACCAAGGCGAGGCCTCAGGGATTGGTCCTCAAGGCTCACAGTGGAGATGGGACCTGCCTACACCAAACCACACCCATCCTCAGTGGGTAGCTGCTTATCTGCTGGAACTGGATAAATGCTGCGGAAACAGCCCCCTCCTCCAGACCAGCACTGCTGCATTGCTTGGATTAACTCTAGGTCAATTCTTGTTATTCGGATATATTCTCCCTTTTCTCCTTATCTCTTCCCTCCTCTAGGCTGGTTACTCTGGTTATTGGTTTGCTTAAACAGACATATTTAATCCACCCTCTTGATGCATGTTCTGCACCTCCTTCTTTACTTTTTATCTCTCTCTGGAATAATCAGGCCATATAGTTTCTCTGGGTAACATTATCTTCATTTCTTTCTCCTCACCTTCTTCCGTATTCTCCTTTTTATCTCTCTGGATTAAGCCGTTTAGTCTCTCTGCCTGGTCAATGTTCATTTTCTCTTTCTCCCCGTCCCTGTAATTTCTCTCTTTGCATATGCTCTTCCATCAGCACCACCTCTACCCTGCTCTTTATTTGTAGCTGGGGTTTCTGGTTTTATGATTTTAGACTGTCTTTTGTTTGTTTTTTGTCTGTTTGCTTGTTTGATTTGTTTGTGTGTTTGTGTGTTCTCATTCCCTGTTTGTCTGTTTTCCTTTCTAGGGCTACTTCAAGGAACAAACCAAAGCACACCTGGTGGAGGGTCCAATACATCACTCCAAGTAGGGAAATAAAATAACCAAAGTCACAATAACAGAGAGCAAGTAATAGTCTCCAAAAAACACCTCCTGAATGGCCAGGCCCTGGACAGTATATGAGCCCCCTTAAATATAGCAGTACTCGCAGATGCAGAGTGCATAACAAGCTTTTAAAACTTACAAGGGACAGAAAGCTAGCCAAAATGATGAAACAGAAGAATTTTCCTCAAAATAAATTCCAGGAAGTGGTGACAGCTAAAGAATTGATCAAAACAGATACAAGCAACATAACTGAACAAGAATTTAGAATTATAGTCATAAAATTAATCACTGGGCTTGAAAAAAGCATAGAATACAGCAGAGACTCCATTGCTGAAGAGATCAAGGATCTTAAAAATAGTCATGATGAATTTAAAAGTGCTATAAATGAGGTGCAAAATAAAATGGAGGTGGCCACAGCACGGATTGAAGACGCAGAGAGGAGAATAGGTGAATTAGAAGATAAAATTATAGAAAAAGAGAAAGTTGAAAAAAAGAGAGAAATTGATCCCAGAACACGAAAGGAGAATTCAAGAACTGAGTGATGCAATGAAACAGAACAATATCCATATCATAGGAATTCTAGAAGAAGAAGAGAGAGAAAGGGGATGAAGGGGTTCTTGAACAAATCATAGCTGAGAACTTCCCCAACCTGGGGAAGGAAAGAGACATTGATATCCAAGAGGCACAGAGAATTCCCCTCAGATGTAACTTGAATCCATCTTCTGCACGACATATCATAGTGAAACTGGCAAAATACAATGATAAAGAGAGAATTCCGAAAGCAGCTAGGGATAAATGGGCCTTAACATACAAAGGTAGACACATCAGGGTAGTAGCAGACCTATTTACTGAAACTTGGCAGGCCAGGAAGGAATGGCAGGAAATCTTCAATGTGATGGACAGGAAAAATATGCAGCCAAGAATCTTTTATCTCGCAAGCATATCATTCAGAATAGAAGGAGAGATAAAGGTTTTCCCAAACAAACAATAACTGAAGGAATTCATCACCACTAAACCAGCCCTACAAGAGATCCTAAGGGGGGGTTCTATGAGGGAAATGTTGCAAGGAACACAAAGTACCAGAGACATCACTATAAGCATGAAGTCTACAGAGAACACAATGACTCTAAACCCATATTTTTCAATAATAACACTGAATGTAAATGGACTAAATGCTGCAATCAAAAGACACAGGGTATCAGAATGGATAAAAAAACAAGACCCATCTATGTGCTGTCTACAAGAGACTCATTTTAGACCTGAGGACACCTTCAGATTGAAAGTGAGGGGATGAAGGGGCGCCTGGATGTCTCAGTTGGTTAAGTATCCAACTTCGGCTCAGGTCAAGATCTCATGGTCGTGAGTTTGAGCCCCACATCGGGCTCTGTGCTGACAGCTCAGAGCCTGGAGCCTACTTCAGATTCTGCGTCTCCCTCTCTCCCTTTGCCCCTCCCCCACTCACATTCTGTCTCTCTCTCAAAAATAAGTAATAAACATTAATAAAAAAAATTTTTAAGGAGGGGATGGAGAAATATCTATCATGCTACTGGAAGTCAAAAGAAAGCTGGAGTAGCCATACATAGACAAACTAGACTTTATTATTTTTTAATTTTTTTAATGTTTAATTCTGAGAGAGAGAGAGGGAGAGAGGGAGGTAGAGTGGGGGAGGGGCAGAGAGAGAGGGAGACACAGAATTGGAAGCCGGCTCCAGGCTCTGAGCTGTCAGCCCAGAGCCGGATGTGGGGCTCGAACTCACAAACCACAAGATAATGACCTGAGCTGAAGTCGGACGCCCAACCAACTGAGTCACCAAGGTGCCCCAGACAAACTTGACTTTAAAGTAAAAGCGATAATAAGAGATGAAGAAGGGCATTACATAATTACAGGGTCTATCCATCAGGAAGAGCTAACAATTATAAAGTGTATAAATTGTATAAATACGTACCGAATTCGGAGACACCCAAATATATAAAACAATCACAAACATAAGCAATCATATTGATAAGAATGTGCTAATTGGAGGGGACTTTAATGCTCCACTTACAGCAATGAATAGATGAACTAGACAGAGAATCACTAAAGAAACAATGGCCTTGAAGGAAACATTGAACCAGATGGACATGACAGATATATTTAGAACTCTACATCCCAAACCAGTGGAATTCACTTTCTTCTTGAGTGCACATGGTACATTCTCCAAGATAGATCACATATTGGGTCACAAAGCAGCCCTCAATGAATATAATAGAATTGAGATCATACCGTGCAAACTTTCAGATCACAATGCTATGAAACTTGAAATCAACCACAGGAGAAAGTCTGGAAAACCTCCAAAAGCATGGAGGTTAAATAACATCCTACTAAAGAGCGAATGGGTCAACCAGGCAATTAGAGAAGAAATTAAAAAATATATGGAAACAAATGAAAATGAAAATACAACAATCCAAACCCTTTTGGATGCATCAAAGACAGTCTTAAGAGGAAAATACATTGCAATCCAGGCCTATCTCAAGAAACAAGAAAAATCCCAAATACAAAATCTAACAGCACACCTAAAGGAACTAGAAGCAGAACAGTAAAGACACCCCAAATCCAGCAGAAGAAGAGATAAAATAAAGATCAGGGCAGAAATAAACAATATAGAATAAAAAAAAAAAAC
>CM053563.1:15855056-15909349 GCA_028646485.1 Cryptoprocta ferox
GACAGCAAATAGATGGATTTTGTTTTTTTATCCATTCTGCTACCCTGTGTCATTTGATTGGAGCATTCAGTCCATTTACATTCAGTGTTATTATTGAAAAATGTGAGTTTGGATTCATTGTGTTCTTTGTAGAGTTCATGTTTGTGGTGGTGTCTCTGGTACCTTGTATTCCTTGCAACATTTCCCTCATAGAGTCCCTCTTAGGATTTCTTGTAGGGCTGGTTTGGTGGTGATGAATTCTCTCAATTTTTGTTTATTTGGGAACACCTTTATCTCTCCTTCTATTTTGAATGACAGGCTTGCTGGATAAAGGATTCTTGGCTGCATATTTTCCTGTTCATCACATTGAAGATTTTCTGCCATTCTTTTCTGGCCTGCCAAGTTTCGTTAGATAGTCTGTAACCACTCTGATAGGTTTCCCTTTGTATGTTAGGGCCCTTTTATCCCTAGCTGCTTTCAGAATTCTCTGTTTATCTTTTGCCAGTTTCACTATGCTATGTCATGCCGAAGGTTGATTCAAGTTACGTCTTAAGGGGGTTCTTTGCGCCTCTTGGATTTCAATGTCTATTTCTTTCCCCATATTTGGGACGTTCTCAGTTTTAATTTGATCAAGCACCCCTTCAGGACATTTTTCTCTGTTCTTCATCTTCAGGAATTCCTATGATACGGATATTGTTCCATTTGATTGTATCACTCAGGTCTCTAATTCTCCTTTCCTGCTCCTGTATCAATTCCTCTCTCTTTTTCTCAGCTTCCTCTTTTGCTATAACTGTGTCTTCTAATTCACCTATTCTCCTCTCTGCCTCTTCAATCCGTGCAGTGGCCGCCTCCATTTTATTATGCACCTCATTTATAGCCTCTTTTAACTCGTCATAGGTATGTTGAAGGTCCCTAGTCTTTGTATCAATAGCTTCTCTGATTCTTTTTTTCATGTCCAGCGATTAGTTTTATGACAATTTTTCTAAATTCTTGTTCAGTTATGTTGCTTAAATCTGTTTTGAGCAGTTCTGTGGCTGTGACTTCTTCCTCGAGTTTCTTTAGATGAGAGTTCTTCCGTTTCGTCATTTTGGCTAGCTTTCTGTCTCTTGTCAGTTTTAAAATTTCATTATGCACTGTGCAGCTGTTAGTATTGCTCTTTTAAAGGAGGCTCATTGACTGTCCAGGGCCTGTCATTTCAGAAAGTGTTCTTTTAATGGTGTCTCTCGGTTTCTCTTGTTGTGTCTTTGATTATTTTACTTCCTTGTCAGTGATATTTGGGACTCTCCACCATGTGCACTTTGGCTTTTTTCTTGAGGTAGCCCTGAAAAGGAAAACAGAGAAACACACAGGGAACAAAAGCATGCAAACACACAGACAAATCTAACAAACGAGCAATCCAAAAGGGGAAAGGAAGTAAAGAAAAGGAAAGAAAAGAAGAAAAGAAAAGAAAAAAAAAACCAAGGTGGGGGGAGGACAGAGACAACAAAAGACTATGGACAGTCTAAAAGCATGTAACCAGCCGGGAGGAGAGATAAGAATGAGATAAGGTAAAATATATCTGGATGGCAAGAGAAAAAAAGGAGAAGAAAAGAAAAAAACGGGGGGGAAGGCAGCTCTCCCGTGTGGATGGGCGTGGTTTGGTGTAGGTGGGTCAGGTCTCGGGGCTGCTCTCCAAGGCCCTGCCTTGGTGGTTTCGGGGAGAAGAATGGCAGCACCCCAAGCTCTGCTCAAACCAAGCATTGCAAGTCGCTCTTTTAAGTCCAATCTCCCTATGCCGCGGGTGAGCCAAATTTTATTTTCCAAGCTCCACCTCACTTCCAAATCCTAGTCCATGCACTTTAATACTATCACCGGAGATGAGATGCACTTCCGCTGGTGGTCGGCCTCCCAGCCGGGATCGCAGAAAGGGCGGGGGCCGCCTTTCCCGGGGCCGCCTGGAATGGGTGCCGCTGCCACCGCACCCAAGGAAGAATTCGCCAGCTAGATGGGACAGATTTCTCTCCCTGTGCCCAGCAGTTATATATGGGGTGACAATATCTCTCTCCGTCCTGGGGAGAGTTTTTTATCTCTTCTTTAGAGACAGTTCTATGAGTGTTTTCAGTCTCTCTCTTCCCCTTGTGTCTCCAGGGCACAGTGCGCTCTCCCTGTGTTGGGTTGTGGCTCCTTTCCCCTGCACCTCCAGGGCCCAGCCCATCCTCCAATTTCCCAGTTCACAGTCACTTACTCAGGCATCTTTGAGGTTGTCTTCTTTCTGGAGTCTGTATCTTCTCTTCCCCTGCTTGCAGATCAGAGTATTGTCGTTTCAGTCCTTCTCAGTTCAATAGATGCAGGCAGGAGAAGATTACAGAGCTCCCTACTTCTCTGCCATCTTGCCCCCCTCTCCCTTTCTAGGATCTTTACTTCAGTGTCTTGGCATCAAAATTAGAGGAAGTTTCTGCTCAAAACTCCAACATGTCCTGCAGCTCAGTTGCTGCAAAGAGCAAAGTGACTTTCTGGTTGGCATACCTTGATGCCACCTGAAACATCCAGTCATTCTCAAGACTCTTGTGCAAAGGAGGCTGTGTTGAGGGACCTCAGAGAGAGTGGGGGAAGGAATAGAAAAATCTTAGGAATACCCTATAGACATGGAGAATCAGAGAAGGGGTCTTCATAGCACCAGAACTGGATGCTCCACATTTAGCCCCTGGTGGTCAATGTAGGCCTCTCTTCCTTCTAGCCCAGGCCTAGCCTGTTGAAGAGAAACCTCTATTCCAAGAACTCAGTAAACATCTCCATTAACAAATCCCATATCTCTTTTAGGAATTCATGCATGAAATGAAAGGCTATCACAAACACATACGGCTCTCCTTGAGGTTTCCTGCACTGCATAGGAGGAATGGTCCAGCCTCATCTCACTCCCGCCTGCCTGACAGGCCCACACAGAGGGTGAATAAGGGGTCTACTGGTCTACCTCTTCAGCTTCAGTGGTAGCACAGAGGAAAGTCTGGAGTGTAAATGTTTCAAGTGTTACCTTAGGACAGAAACAAAATGCCAGAAATTGTAGAACCCACAGTTCTATACCCAATAAAGGCAAAATTCCTCTATTGCCACATAAATGAGGGGGAGCTTCTTCATCTGGCAACCCCATCCCCCAGGTGGGAGACTGGGAGAAAGAAACAGTGTGCCATTGCATTGACAATGTGCTGGGGACTAAGACGGAGGCTATCTCAGACTCCAGTGTCTTACAGCCATCCCTTTCTTTCCCCTGAGTGTTGCAAGGACTGTTCCTCTATCAGCTTCCCCTCTAGCTCTCAGCATTAATCCACTGAAAAGAGATGCGTGAAGAAGTGGCCATCCTGGAATCTGCTGGAGTAGCTACCTCTATGGGTCATTTTTTCCAGAAGAAGGCAACTCACCAGACCCCAACTTCTCAACATCAGAGCCCCTGCCAAGCACCTTATTACACTTACAGCCCTTAGCCCTTTGACCTTGTGGACCCCTGCTCCCACCCCATTATTCAGACACTGATATAGCTGGCCCTGTCTGCTAGGCTCCCAAACCCTTCCATCTCTGATTCTTCCCTAACACCAGGTATGGACTGTGAAATGAGAAGCTCAATTCCTGACTCACCCTCTCCTACAATTGCTGCTGCATGTCTTCCCCCTTTCATGTTGAAGTCCATTTGGGGGTACCCTCTGAATAGGGAAGAGGGAGGTCCTCTGTATCCCAATACCTCAGTCACAACTGCAGCAGATTCCAGTTCCATCCTCCCTGTTGCTCCCAGCACTTCAATCCTTCTCTTGTATCCTAAGTTGTACAGAATAGAATTACCCACCCCTATGTATATGGATTTCCTATTTCCTTTCTATAGACCCCTTTTCCAACTAATGATACCAGTGTTTCTCTCTACACTGGCCTAACTGCTCTTTCTGAAGTCAGTTCCAGCTCCTCAACCAGCACATCTGCAAGCTTAGCTCCCTAGCCTGTGTCTGAATTTTGGCCACTCCTGTGGACATCCCTCCACCCTCCCACACTCTCCCTTTGGGGCTTCGCTCTGGCTTCAATGTGAGCTTCTTTCCACTTGACCAGGCCCAACAGATACTCTCTAGTGGCAGTGTGGCTTCAACCACAGAGACAACCAGCCTGCCTGCACTGAGGTTCTCTGGCCCCGGCCCAAGATGTAAACTTTATTTAGACCCTGGAACTACACACACTCCACCCAGTCCACATTTGGGGCTCCTGATGGTCAGTAGCATGGAGCTATCACCTTTGACAGCTCTTTCCAGCTTGGAAACCTGGCAACTCTAGCTCTAGTCCCTGCTTCAACATCTACTCCAGGCCCATGTGGCACCACAGTCTGCTTTTGAGGGTTCATTACCCACAACTTCCATCTAGGGCACCCATTCCAGCAGTCAGACCATAGTGGCACCCAAACTGTTTTCCCCTCTGAGAGAGTCACTGCCTCTGGCTTTATAGCTGCCACCTACACACTTAGTATTGTGACTGATGTTAGGCCCAGCATTTAACAACACAACTCCAAACCCCTTCAGGTTCGGGGATTCAAATCTCTCTGCTTTGGGAGCAGAGAGACTGCCCAAGGTCAGCCCCACCAGTGGAGCACTCAGCTTTAGAACAGAAATGATGGAGGCCTCTAGTATCACAACCATCCATGGGAGAAGCTCAGCCTGAATACCTGGGGCCTCCAAGCTAGAGTACTCCTATGTTCGTCCTGGATTCAGTCAGTTATTCACTTAACATATTTATTGAGTACTTATTATGTGTTAGGCACTGCTCCACTACCAGAATCAAGAGAGAAAGTCATGGAAAATGATACCTTTGTTTTTTCTGGAGGACAAATAAAATGAGACGGAAACATATTAAGTAAATTTTCTAGTATTAGTATTTTGTCTCTTTTGAGACAAAAGCAGTATTTGGAGGATTAAGACTAAGGAATTGAAAACAGCATCAGGTTCATTTTAACCAGAGTGGGAAGGGCAGGCCTCATCAGAAGGTGGTATATGAGCAAAGGCTTGAAGGAGGTAATAGAGCCACGCAGGTATCTAAGGGTAGAGCATCTGGACAGAGGGGACAGCTACACGCAAAGCAGGATTGTTGGTGTCTTCAGAGAACATTTCTTAAGCTAATGCCTCTATAATGGAGTCAGCAGGTGGAACACAGGATATGAGAGTGGAGAGGAGGTTCACAGGTTGCTGAAGGCCTGGTAAGCCATTTTAAGAGCTTTGAATTTTGCTGTGAGTGAGCTAAACATGGATTGGGGGACTTTGAACAAAGAGTAAAGTGGGACATAATCTGACTTGGGTTTAAATAGGATCCTTCTGGTTCCTGAATGAGAAGAGAATGCAAGAGTAACCTGGGCAGCAGGGCGATAGTTAGGGGGCTCTCAAAGTAGTCCAGATGAGTCCACAGTGGCTCCAACAGGATGGTAGAGGTGAAAGATGGTTTGGTTTTCTGTGTATATTTAAGTGTATGTGTGTGTGTGTGTGTGTGTGTGTGCGCGCGCGTGAGAGAGAGAGAGAGAGAGAGAGAGAGAAATGCTTTATACTGGATTGAATGTGGGATGTGGGTGTGAAAGATAGGGACAAGAATCACTAGAGTTGTTAGGGGCAAAGAAGATTTTGGTATCATCTAAAGATATTTGATTTTTGAATACATGGAAACATATTGATACAGAGTATAAAGAATGAGATTCCTAACAGAAAAACATCACTAAATTGGACTCCATCAAAATTAAAAACTTCCGATCCATGAAAAGACCATTAAAAGGATAGAAGAAAAGTCAAAGACTAGGAGAACATATTTGCAAACTACAGATATAACAAAGAACTCTTAACTACTATACATAAAAAGATATCTCAAAACTCAACAGTAATAAAACAAATTAATTAGAAAACAGGTGAAAGACATGAACAGACATTTCACTGAAAATGATACATGGTTAGAAAATAAACACATGTGGGGAGCCTGGGTAGCTCAGTCAGTTAGGCGTCTGACTCTTGATTTCAGCTCAGGTCATGATCTCATGCTTTGTAGGATCAAGCCCCATGTCTGGCTCTGTCCTGACAGTGCAGAGCCTGCTTGGGATTCTCTGCCTCTCCCTCTTTCTCTGCTCATCCTGCTTGTACTCTCTCTGTCAAAATAAATACATAAGCATTAAAAATTTAAAAAATAAACACATGAGAAGATACTCTACATTAAAAGCCATCAGAGAAATGCAAATTAATATCATAATAACATACCAGTACAACCTATTAGAACTAAAATAAAAAATAGTGATAATAACAAATACAAGGTTAATATACAAAACTCAGTTGATTTCCTCTATACCATCAAAGAACTACTAGAATTTGGAATTAAAAACATAATGCCATTTATAATAACACCCAAAAGAACAAAACACTTAGAGATAAATCTAGCAAAACATGTGTATGATATATATGCAGAAAACTACAACTCTCTGATGAAAGACATCAGAGAAGATCTAAATAAATGAAGAGATATTATATATCAGTGGTTGGAAGTCACAAGGTTGTGGCAATGCTAATTCTCCCCAGCTTGATCTGTAGATTCAGTGCATTCCCAAATTCTCAGTAAACTATTTGTAGATATCGACATACTGGTTCTAAAGTTTATATGAAGAGGCAAAAGACCTAGAATATTGAAGAACAAGTTGGAAGACTCATACTTCCTGATTTCAAGACTTACTTTAAAGCTACAAAGCTTTATATTAGAGAGCTATAAAGTTATCAGGACAACTAAGTATTGTTGAAAATATAGACACATAGATCAGTGGAACATAAGAGAGAGTCAGAAACAGAAGTACACAAATATAGTCAACTTAGCTTTGACAAAGGAGCAAACAATTAAATATAGAAAGGATAAGCTTTTCAAGAAATGGTGCTGGAACTATCTGACATCATATGCAAAAAAAAATGAATCCAGGCACAGATATTAACACCTTTTACAAAAACTAACTCAAAATAAATCATAGACTTAAAGGTAAAACAAAAAACTATAAAACTTCTAGAAGAAAATAGAGGAGAAAACCTAGCTGACTTTCAGCTTGGTGATACAACATGAAGAAGTATGACCATGATAGAAAAAATTGATGAGTTAGATTTTATATTAAAATTTAAAACTGGGACACCTGAATGCTAAGCGAAATAAGTCAGGCGGAGAAGGACAGATACCATATGTTTTCACTCATAGGTCTAACAGGAGAAACCCAACAGAGGACCATGGGGAGGGGAAGGAGGAAAAAGAGTTAGGGAGAGGGAGGGAGAAAAAATCATGAGAGACTCTTGAATACTGAAAACAAACTGAGGGCGGAAGGGGAAGGGGGAAAGGCAAAGGGGGGTGATGGTCATGGTGGAGGTCACTTGTGGGGAAGAGCACTGGGTGTTATATGGAAACCAACCTGACAATAAACTATAAAGTTAAAAAAAAAACTGGGACACCTGAGCATCCCAGTCAGTTAAGTGTCCAACTTTGGCTCAGGTCATGATCTCACAGTTCATGAGTTCAAGCCCTACATCAGGCTCTCTGCTGTCAGCACAGAGCCTGCTTCAAATCATCTGTTCCCCTCTCTCCCTGCCTCTTCCCCACTCATGCTCCCTCTCTATTTCTTTCTCTCTCAAAAATAAATAAACTTTTAAAAAATAAATAAAATTTAAAACCTCTGCCCTGACAAAGACACAATTAAGAGAATAAAAAAGCCACAGAATGGGAGAAAATAGGAGTGCCTGGCTGGCTCAGTTCATGGAATGTGTGACTCTTGATCTTGGGTTGTGAGTTCAAGCCCCACACTGGGTGTAGAGATTAACTTAAAAAATAAAAATCTTTTAAAAAATGGGAGAAAATATTTGCAAAGCACCTATCTGTTAAAGCACTTTTCTAAAAAATACACAGAGTACTTACAACCCAACAATAAGAAAACCACCCAACTTAAAAAGAGAAGAAAGATCTGAACCTCTGTTGCCTTCCTTCCAGAACCCCAGTTCTATTTATGAGAATAGACTTCATGAGAAAAACATCAAAGAAATTCCAATAGAAGGACAGTCTACAGAATACCTAATCAGTACTCATCAAAACCTCAAGAGGCCATCAAATTCAAAAAAAGTCAGAAACTTTTCAGTCAAGAGGACCCTGACAACTATATGTCATATGATATCTTGAAAGGGATCATGAAACAAAAATTAGTAAAAACTAAAGAAATCTGAATCAAGTATGGACTATAAGCAATGATAATGTGTTAATGTTAGTTAATTTTAACAAATGTACCATTTTATGGTAAGATGTTATTAATAAGGGGAAACTGGGTGTGGGATATAGGGGAACTTTGTCTAATCATTGCAATTCTTCTTTAAACCTAAAGCTGTAAAAAATAGTTTATTTAGGGGAAAAATAATGGAATTTATAGGCTTTTATAACTGAAAAGATCAAAGATAACTGAAGCTTTAAGTGTGGTGTGACCTAGTTATTCAATATGCCACCAGGGTACCAATGCTATGAACACTCAGCTCTGCCCCTGCCAGTGTTTGAGCTTTGACTTAAAGCTAATTTCCTCATGATTGCATCAGTTCCAGGCCTCCCAACTGGATACACAGTTGGAGAAGGAGAGCACCATTGCCCTGCATTCTAAACAAAATTTCTGAGAACCACTTTGATTGGGCCAGAATAGTTTATATGCCCAATCCTGAATCATCTTGCAGAAGCCATCCCAACACAGAGAGGCATGGACAATCCCACAGCCTCTGAGCTCCAGAGGCCAAAGCTCTGAGTGTGGTCCCCCTTCTCTCTCCAAGGCCCACCATTCTGGACCCAGCAGATCCCACCAACAACCTGAAACCTGTGGCTGAGGCTGTTCAGTCCCTATGGTATTTCTGAAGCTGGAATGCAGACTCTGGCCATTGCTGGCACATACAGGTACACCCCCCACCCCCACCATGCTCTAGTCATGACTCAATACTCGTTTCACTTCAAACCCATAATGAACCCTGGATTACTTCCACAGTGCCCACAAGTTCCCAGCACAGGCAACACCTCTCCTGGAGAAGTCCCAATCAACTAGTTGTGCAATTCTTTCCCTTCCCCTGAAAATGTCTGGGCCTCAGTTCTTTCACCTGAAAAATTGGCAGAACAATTCTTACCTTACTCTGTAGCCTTTCGAGAGATCTAGTCAAAGAATTTACTCATATACAGACATCCTGTAGGGTAAGGTTTTAGCTTTCATGGGTTGTCAAAGTTCAACTTCTTGCAATTAAACCACGAGACTTGATAGATCTCTCCAAACATGAGAAGTGAGGACCACAGGGTTCCACATCAGACAGCAACACCAGCTGCACAGTGTCCTTACATCATCTTTTCCCATGTGAACCACAGAAGTCCTGGGGCTGAACACTATGTAGGAACCCAGACCAGGATTCTGCTTATGAGATTACTGACAGACCTAATTTTCACAGTCTGCTACTCCCAGAGAAAGCTTGTTTCCAGTCCAGATTTTCATATCCTGTGTGGAAATTCTAAGTCTGGCCTCAAAGGCAACTCTGCAGTCATGGAAGCAAGCTGTCAAGGGGACTGGATACCTGGTCATATCTCATTGATTAGAAATGTCTGGCTGACCAGGGGGCTGCTGGAGGCAAAACTCATGGAACAGGATAGTATTTCAAATTCCTGCCAAGATCCTCCCATAATATTTGAAATAATAATTTCAAATTTTGTAAAAAGGGAATTCATGCTCACAGTTTTTTTTTAAAGAAAGCAAACTGTTGAAAAGGATGTCCAACTAAGGGTAGGTGTTCCTCAGCTCCTGATCTCCAATCCCTCAGTTCTACCAGGTTCCCAGAAATACATTTACCATTTTCTTGCATCTCCCTCCATAGAGATGCTGTCCATACACAGAGCCCAACATGGGGCTCGAACCCACAAACCACAAGATCATGGCCTGAGCTGAAGTTGGATGCTTACCCGACTGAGCCACCTAGGCACCCCTATAATCTTTATAACCCATACAGGCATGCCCAGAACTGAGCTCATCATTCTGTTCAGCATTCTGTGTTAGAGGATAAATCTGATGTGGTTAGCAGGACACATGCTACTCAACCTCAATTACATCAGAGTTTAATACTCCCAGCAATCACACAGTTCTTAGTGAAAGATCAATCTGCAAATTCAATGTATTATGGAAAACAAGGGAGATTACCAGAGGATGTCTAACAGAATGGAAGTTTGATGGCTTACCTTGGGGAGTGCTTCTTCCCCATTATAATCCATGATTATAGCATTAAATCTGGGGTTGACAGAGGAACAGGAACATTTCCAGGTCACAAGAGAAATGTGGATGTTGTCATAACACAGGTCATTATCCACTGCTTGCCAAAATCCATGCTAAAACTTGTTCTGTTGTGCCAGTCACCTCATCATGACTGCAGAAGAAGAGCAAGAATTATGCTGGACCAACACCAAACTGAAAGCTTTACATTCATAAATGAAAGCTGAAAGCAGGAATAACAAAATGGCATGGATGTCTGTCTGCTATCCGAAAAGCAGCCAAATTGCAAATCCAAAGTTCCATTAGCAGCATGCATAGAGAGAAAAACTGCAACATTTGAAAGGGAAAGAATGACAAATAAATGAAATCACCTAGCTCAAGATCTAGAAAGGGCTTATCAGTTTTCACTTCAAGAGAAAGATCAAGAGAAGGAATGAAGGAAAATTAGCCTTTTAGGGCTGAGTAAAAACTTAAATATAATCTACTCTAATTCCCTCCTTTTATAGCTGAGAAAACCCAGTTATGTGAGTTAGAAGGTTTGAAGCTGAAGAAAGTCCAAATACCAGTCATGATGCTGTGGCTTTCTCCTCAGCTCACCAAGGTAATTTTTGTTTTTTAAACATTTTTTACCCATCAGCACTTTGCCATCTGGAAACTGTGTCTCTTGACAGAGAGTTTTTACAAGATCAACTATATCTGGTGGTGAATTCAAAAGAGACACAAGTAACCATCCTTGTCTTCAAGAATTACCAATTTCCTTCTAAGACACACATCATAAATGGAAAACGCAGTATCAAATTGCTAGATATTCAATATTGGAGGGCCAGAAACAGGAAGAATAAGTCTCAGTTAATATGGGTCAAGAGTCAGATACGGGAAAATGACAGCAAGTATTTAAGCAGGAAGCAATGTGATGCCATTGGCATTTAGGATAAGTCAGGCAGTGGCATATTCGATGGATTAGAAAGGAAGATGCTAAATCAAGGTGCTGGGCTAAGAAGTTATGACAGTAAAACCAGGCCTCAGAAAGGCCTGGAATTGTTATGTAGGTAACAATTGGACAGAGAAAAAGACAAATTCTGGGGCTGTTCTGAAGGGGAAAAAAATAAAATCAGGGTGGGCTTTCATACTAGAGTTGAACACTCACTAAAACCACTTCTGTAGTAAACCAGGGGATTTGGGGAAGAGAAGTGACACAGAAATAGTGTTCTGGGGTTTCTTTATGGCTCATTTCAAACTTCTAATTCCAGTGGGTTGTCCAATCAAAGCTTTATATTTTAGGATCACTAGTCCCTTTCTGATAAAGTTTCCTAGACTTTAACCAACTTAGTTTTCTTATCTGCTAATATAGAACATTCCTTCCCCACTGGCTAGAAGATGCCTAAAGAAAACCTAAATGGAAAAGGAATTGGAACATAGTCAAACCACAAGTCACTTGAAAACCAGAAGTCTTGATCTCCCATGAATAGAGAAAGGTTAACATGTATCACAAGGGACATGAGACACATGGCGGATTTCTGCTAATTCTTTCCTCTAATTCTCTTCCTCATGGGTATACATCCACTGCTAAATGCAGAAGAGGCTTTACTTTTGCCAGAGCCACCTCATACTACACCCTTTCAAGGCATATGCAAAAGTGGCCTCCTTATAACTTCTGGGGAATGTGGCTGGCCTGAGGCAACACACCCTTGGCAGGCGGTTAAGCATTCATATTCTTCAACCCAGCTGATGCCAGATCTTACCAGTTGCCTACAGGACAACATGCTTTGAGTACTTGGTAGAAGAAATACAAAAGGTAGGCTACTCTTGGCCCAATGTCTTTCATTGGTGAAATCTTCCCAAGCATGGTTAGATTGTATGGGTTCCATAAGATAGTAAAAACCAAGATGAAACCACATCCGTACAGGAGCCAATTTACAGCCAGTTAGTCTCAGGATCCATTTCCCTGAACAACCATTTTGACAAGTTACAAAAGCTGAAATCTCTACTGGCATATTCTAACAAGTGTATCAAGAGTAAGTTAGCAGGGGGCGCCTGGGTGGCTCAGTCGGTTAAGCGACCAACTTCAGCTCAGGTCATGATCTCACAGTTCATGGGTTCAAGCCCCGCGTCAGGCTCTGTGGTGACAGCTCAGAGCCTGGAGCCTGCTTCTGATTCTGTGTCTCCCTCTCTCTCTGACCATCCCCCAGTCACGCTCTGTGTGTGTGTGTCTCTCTCTCAAAAGAAATAAATAAACGTTAAAAAAAAAACTTTAAAAAAAAGAGTAAGTTAGCAGAGAAGAAGAAAAAAACTATTGTACCATTTGTCAAAAAGTTACTCCTTCAAATATACAAAGTATTGGGGCGCCTGGATGGCTCAATCAGTTGAGTGTCTGACTTCAGCTCAGGTCATGATCTCACAGTTTGTGGGTTTGAGCCCTACATCGGGCTCTGTGCTGACAACTCAGAGCCTTGAGCCTGCTTCAGTTTCTGTCTCTCTCTCTCTCTCCCATGCTCATGCTCTGTCTCACTCTGTCTCTCAAAAATAAATAAAAATGTTTAAAAAAATTTTTTAAAAAGAAGCAAATATTCAAAGTATTCACAAATTCATAAGCTGAAAACCTCAACAGAAGAATATGCAAGGGACACGAAGAGATAATGTGCAAAAGAAATACAGTGGCATTTATCTCCACTCCTTTATGAAATCATAATAAAATGACAGTAAAGAAATAAAAACAAATACAAATGTAAAAAGAAAAGATAACTTGGGACGCCTGGGTGGCTCAGTCAGTTAAGCAACTGACTCTTGATTTCAGCTCAGGTCATGATCTCATGGTTCATGGGTTCAAGCCCCACATCGGGTTCCATGCTGGCTGTGCAGAGCCTGCTTGGGTTTCATTCTCTCTCTCTCTCTCTCTCTCTCTCTCTCTCTCTCTCTCTCTGACCTTCCTGTGCTCTCTCTCTCCAAATAAGTAAAATAAACTTAACAAATTATATTAAAAAAAGAAAAGATAACTGGAAAGGGGCCTCCAAGAGAGCATATATGACAAAATCTTGGAAGATGGAACACTAATGTGCACATGCAGCCTGCTGAAGTGTAGGCATTCTCCATTCAGCTGAGTGTCTCAGGAGAAGCACTCAAGAAGAAAGAGCCTAAAGGGCCATGTGAGCACATGATCTGGGGTTATCTGTCCACATGTGGCAGGGCTGCTTTTGCTGCACCAAATGTCGCAAGCTCTAAGGCATACAGTAGTGAACAGCAATTAAGACGACAGACTTAAGGGTGAAACAGCCTAGTGAAAACGACTCATGGCTATGGCATTAATTCGTTTACCATGATAAAACAGGCGAGACACTAAATCTTCCTATGGGCCAATTTCTCTGTCTGAAAATGGGCACAACACATACAAAGTTGAAATGATCATTAAATGAGCACTGGGTGAAGGAGGGGAGGCAAGGGATACTTTGTGAAACATCTTGTATGGTTAGAGACACAAAATTAATCACTTGAGAAATGGTTTCCCAATCTTTGACATAAGTTAAAACTGACTTCAAATCCAGTTCTGCTACTTATTAGCAACTTACTTAAATTCTCTGAGCCTCAATTTCCTTATCTATTACTAAGAGGCATGATATATACCTATAATTACAATAAAAATTAACATCTGCAAAGTACCTTGCAAAATCTTACTTATAGAAAACTCTAAAGATAACTTTTAGAATTAATAAACTAATTCATTTAAGGTGCAGATACAAAATTAACAAGCTAAAATCATTCACATGCCTATATACTAACTACTGGAAAGAGAAATTAAGAAAACAACTCAATTTGCATCAAAGAGGATAAAATGCTTAGGAATAAACTTAACCAAGGAGGTGAAACATCTGTACACTGAAAACTATGAAACATTGATGAAAGAAATGGAAGACACAAATAAATGGATAGATATCCCATATTTATAGGTTGGGAGAGTTAACAATGTTAAAATATCTATACTACTCAAAGCTATCTCCAGTTTCAATGCAATCCCTATCAAAATTGTAATGGCATTTTTCACAGAAATAGAAAAAAACAATCCTAAAATTCACAGGGAACCACAAAAGGTCTCAAATAACCAAGCAATCTTGAAAACTAAGAAGAAAACTGGAAGCATAACACTGCCTGATTTCAAACTATAATACAAAGCTACAGTAATCAAAACAGTATGGGATTGGCATAAAAACAGACCCATTGATCAACAGAACAGAACAGAATAGAGATCCCATTAAAAAAATCCACCTATATAACATCAATCTGCACTCCCATGTTATTTACAATCACCAAGAAATGGAAATAACCTATTTGTCTATATATAATAAAATATAAATATATACTTACTTATTATTCATAAGTATATATTTAATGGTGAATGAATGCTGTCTGAGGGCAGGGACAATGTCTCCCAAGTGGACAAGGAAGGTTTCATGGAGGAAATGCTTCATGACCTGGACCTCAAAGGACAACTGGGATTCAGCAAATAGAAAGGGGGGAATAATACAATGCATCACAAGAAGATCCGAAGGTTTTGAAGGCTGGGAAGTTTGCAAGAATTTGTACTAGGAATGAAAACATAGAAAGGAGTTGCAAGAAGATAAGGTAATTTATGGTGCCTGGGTGGCTCAGTCAGTTAAGCATTTAACTTTGGCTCAGGTCACGATATCGCAGTTCATGAGTTTGAGCCCTGCGTCAGGCTCTGTGCTGACAGCTCAGAGCCTGGAGCCTGGTTCAGATTCTGTGACTCCCTCTCTCTCTGCCCCTCCCCCACTCTCACTCTGTCTCTCTCTCAAAATAAGTTAAAAAAAAACAAAAAATTAATTTAAAAAAAAGAGATAAGGCAAGCTGAAATCAGAGATTGTATTGCCCATAACTATATTAGGAAATCTGAGGGGCACTTCGGTGGCTCAGTCAGTTAAGCATCCGACTTCAGCTCAGGTCTTGATCTCACAGTTCCTGGGTTTGAGCCCTGTGTTGGGCTCTGTGCTGACAGCTCAGAGACTGGAGCCTGCTTCAGGTTCTGTGTCTCCTTCTCTCCCTGCCCCTCCCCTGCTCATTCTCTTCTCTCTCTCTCAAAAATAAATAAACATTAAAAAAAAAAAAAAAAAACAGGGGCACCCGGGTGGCTCAGTCGGTTAAGGGTCCAACTTCAGCTCAGGTCATGATCTTACAGTTTGTGGGTTCAAGCCCCGCATCGGGTTTTGTGCTGACAGCTCAGAGCCTGGATCCTGTTTCAGATTCTGTGTCTCCCTCTCTCTCTGCCCCTCTCCCACTCATGCTTTGTCTCTGTCTCAAAAATAAATAAACTATAAAAAATTTTTTTAAAAAACCAAAACAAAAACATTGTAGGTGCTTGGTTATACTGGAACATTCATGAGGATAGTCATATTTTTATACCAAAAAGGCTTCTTAAGTTTTAAAAAGGTACATTTACAACTGTCAGAAGGAATGTTCATAAATCAGGGAGAGGAAAACATATGATGGTCATCAAATGGAAAAACCACATGGTTTTGCACCCTGAATATCAACGTGATACCCAAATTTATTATTGTTCCATCCCCCAAGTGGGTGGTCAAAGGTTAAGCAGCTCAATTAACAATATCTACTTTTTTGTTTTAAAGCAGGCTTTACGCACAACGCCAAGCCCAATGTGGAGCCCAAGGAGAAACAGGAACTCAAGACCCTGAGATTTAGATCTGAGCTGAGATCAAGAGTCAGATGCTTAATTGACTGAGTCACCCAGGCACCCCAACAATATCTATTTCTAAAGCACCAGCTGTGACAAATCAAAATATTAAGAAATAAATATTCTGCAGAGCTCTTGGGTGGCTCAGTCAGTTAAGGGTCCAAATCTTGGTTTCAGCTCAGGTCATGATCTCATAGTTTTGTGGGTTTGAGCCCCATGTCGGGCTCTGTGCTGATGGTGTAGAGCCTGCTTTGGATTCTCTCTCTCTCCCTCCATCTCTGCCCCTCCCGTGCTCACGCTGTCTCTCTCAAAATAAACTTAAAAAATAATTTTAAAAAATAAATATTTTGTAATCATTAAGAAGTGAATTTCCCTTATTCCCAATTATATAACTAAGAACTGACCATTTATCTTCTTCAACATTCTATTCCATAGGTATCAGAGTAATTTTTCTGATAGAGTGGATCAGATGACAGATAACATTTAAATTGTAAAATTCCAACAATGTTTTTAAAAAGGTTATTTGCCTTCCCTGAATCTTTTCCTAAACTCCAAATAAAGTAATGGATATAAATGCTGATTATAGCACTATGCAGGCAAAGTAACAAGAGATGATTCAATACTATGTCTGCAGTGATATTTCACTGGAATGTATCAGTGAAGAAAATGTTCTAGTATTTAAATTCATCAGGTTCTAATGTTCCTTCCACACTAATTAAAAACAAATACAAAGTACATTCTGTATCAAAAAGGTGACCTTTTATACCAATCTTTGTTCAATCCTCTGTATAAATGACTATTGGTATAAATTGCTGCACTTTGGGGCCTAACACAACTATCCATTTTACTTCAGTTTTTTATTTTTCTATTTATTTATGTAATCTCTCAGATCTAACATTACTGTAAGGCTTTATATCCAGAGTTATGACTATGACAAACCAAAAAACAAACAAACCTATTTCTTTAAATGTATAAAATCAAGTCCAAAATACATTTTTCCCATTTCTTTAGTTTTGCAGGGAATGCAGAGAAGAGATATTACAAAGCAACAGCAATCATGTTTCTATTTTAGCAGGCCTTGGTGTCACTAGAGTTCTGCCAGATAAGAACAATTGGATGCACTGTTACACCGAATGACTGAGAGTGCCTGCCACTGTCTCCCCCAAATCCCTGCCACCCGACTAAAGCCCTGGAACCCCCCACCTTCAACCGCCAACGGATGGGGCAAAACCCTCCACCCTGTGTGGGAGAGGAGCGCCAGAGGTCATTGGCCTCACCCTCCCACTCGCGCAGGCCCCACTCCCCCACAGCCCTGCCAACTGCCAATCTAAACGCTTCAAACTTCAAGCCCCACACTGAATTCACCAATCCCTTTCCCTGACTTCTGAAGCTCTGCCCCTGCTCCTTTCACCATTGGGTCTTTGCCATTGGGTCTGGGGACTCTCAAAATTCTAGCCCTCCTTCCACTTCCCATTCTTATAAACCTACTACTGAGAGGCATCCCTAGGGCTGGGCCACACCTGTGTAACACCCAGGAAGGGTCTGGTTTTGATCTAATTCACAGATGAAGGAAACAAGAGGGCTCCCTTCCTTTCCCGGCCAAAGTTGCTAACATTTGGTTAAGAAACTGGGTTCACTTAGGCTTGAAATTCAGAGCACCCAGTGCGGGGTCCAGTCCCAAACTGCCAGTGACCTAGGGGCAGTTCTGAGCTGTAATTTCCTAATTTTTAGCATGAGCGTTAGCATGAAGGACTTGGCCCAGCTCCAAAATAACCAAGATTTAGGGAAGCAGACTTCTCAACAGCAACAACTGGAAGCCAGGAGGCAGCAGAATAATATCTTTATTATTTTTTAATGTTTATTTATTTTTGAGAGGGAAAGAGTGTGCAAGCAGGTGAGGGGCAGAGAGAGAGGGGGACGGAGGATCCAAAGCAGGCTCTTCAGGAGGATCCAAAGCAGGCTCTTCAGTCAGTACAGAGCCGGTTGAGGAGCTGGAACTCACCAACTGTGAGATCTGACCTGAGCCGAAGTGGGATGCTTAACTGACTGAGCTACCCAGGAGTCCCCAGAATAGTATCTTTAAAGGGTTGAGGGAAGCATCTAGGAAATGAGTCAAGAATGATGATAAAACATTTACAAATTAAAACAAGAGTTCACCACCAAGAGACATTAAGCGAACCTCAAAAGGACATGCCTCAGGAAAAATGAAAATGATCCCAGGACAATTTAATATGCAACAAAGAATGGTGAGTACACACAATGGTAAACATGTATGTGAATAAAAACTAACTTTTAGAAAATATTAATTAATACGATACTATCTAATTGGCAGTATTAAAAGGAAAACACAGAAATGGACTTCCACTCCAACCATGATGGAGTAACAAGGATCAGATTTACCTTTGCTGCCTTCAACAAATGAAAAACTGGAAAAAATAAATAAAACAACATTTGAAAACAGGCAACGCAGGGGAAAAATCCCTGAGGGAAGGAGAAAAGGAAGGAAATCCTGTGACTGTCCTAGTGTACTTTCTGTAGAGACTTTTGCAAACCATAGCACAGGAAAGGGCAAACTAAACAAATGTCTCCCTGAACTGAAAAGATAAGAATTGAGTATTCAGGAAGGCCAAAGTGGCTAGAATTCCAAGAAATTATACAGTCGATAGAAGTCATAGAAAAGGTTGTTAAATAGGCTATTCCAAATAAAACTTCATGTGTTTGAGAAGATAGAAGGTGCTGCAAAATGTACAAGGAAGCCTCCTGAAAGGGAGAGGTGTGTGTGGGAGGGTGCCAGTGAAGCTGTCAAATGATGAGTGCCACTGGCTACCCCTGCTGCCTGTGACTGCTATCAGAACTCACAAGAGATTATGTATCCCACATGTATCCTGCTGGCCATAGCTCACCATCTGAATAAGAATGGAAGAGTGTTTCAGAACCAGGAAGAAAAGCCCCACTTTCTTTTTTTTTTTTTTTATTAACTTTATAGTTTATTGTCAGGTTGGTTTCCATATAACACCCAGTGCTCTTCCCCACAAGTGACCTCCACCATGACCATCACCCCCCTTCCCCTTTCCCCCTCCCCCTTCCGCCCTCAGTTGAAAAGCCCCACTTTCATGCAGTGTCCCTCCACTTCCATCTAGTGAAATGCTTAACACTGGTCCAGCTGTCAGTAGGGAAATGTTTACATGGCTCAGCTTCAATACAGTTGAATAGAAGCCCAACTCCCTTCAGATTTTACCAGTAAAATATCACATTTCCATTCCTCTGTTTTTCCAAATTGAATTTCTAGACTTAGAAATATCATAATTGGGAAATCACAGTAAAGTATGTATGCTGGTCTTAACTACCTGGATGTGCTTTCATTATATTCACAGAATTGCTTATTTACAAGTACAGTAGTCACCCCCTTGTCCATGGGACATATGTTCCAAGACCCTCAGGGGATGCCTCAAAGTACATATCAAACTCTATATGTGCTATGTTTCTACCTATACATTCCTATGATAAAGTTTAATTTACAAATTAGGCATAGTAAGAGATTAACAATAATAACTAATAATAAAATAGAACAATTATAATAATATACTGTATAAAGTTGTGAATATGGTTTCTCTCAATATATTACTGTACTATGATAGTCTTCTTGTGATGTGACATAATAATGCCTATGTATGAGATGAAGTGAAGTGAATGACACAGGTACTGTGACAAAGCATTAGGCTACTGTTGGCTTCTCGTGGTATGTCAGGAGGATCATCTGCTTCCAGGCAGATGTGGCTGACCACAGATAACTGAAACAGTGGAAAGTGAAACTTTGGGTGGGGGAGGGGAAGCTACTTATGTGAATAGACACACGTACAAGCACATGCACATGCATGCGCACACACACTTAACCTTATTAGTTTTCAAAGAAACACAAATTGAAGCAACAATTAAGAAAGCATGTTTTACCCATCTAATTGACAAAATGTAATTAGCATCCAATATTGCAGAGGGTGCAGAAAAAGAGGGTGAAATTCAAGATGGCAGGGAAAGGAAGAATATATGTGTATTGTTTTCAACAGTAGAATGAGTGTTACTTTTGTAATTTTGGAAGAATTTTGTAAAAGTAAAATTTTAAGTTATGCAAACAGAACTCTCAAAGCTAAAAAAAAAAACCAAAAATATGCATAAGAGACAAAGATACATTTAACTGAGGATAAACACATGCCAAATAAGCATACATGAAAGGATGTTCAACATCATTAGCCATGAGAGATATGTAGATTAAAACCTCAGTGAGTAGTGTAAAATCACTACTATCATTTCAGTTTAGAATGGCTAAAATGAAAAAGAGTAACAATACCAAATGCTGGCAAGAATGCAGAGAAACTGAATCACTAATAGATAGCTACTGGTAAAGTAAAATAGTACAGCCATCGCTATTATCATAAGTTTGGTGATTTCTTAAAAACTAAACATGGTGGGGCACCTGGGTGGCTCAGTCAGTTAGGCATCCAACTCTTGGTTTTCGGCTCAGGTCATGATCATGGTCTGTGGGCTCCAGCCCCATGTTGGGCTCTGTGCTGACAGCATGGAGCCTGCTACAGATTCTCTCTTTTCCTGTCTGTCCCTTGTCATACCCTTTCCTGTGCTGTGGCTTGCAAAAGTCTCTACAGGAAGTACACTAGGGCAACCACTGGACTTACCTCCTTTTCTCCTTCTTTTAGGGATTATTCTCTTGCTTTGCCTGTTTTTAAATGTTGTTTTATTTATTTTTTCTAGTTTTTCATTTGTTAAAGGCAACAAAGGTAAATCTGGTCTTTGTTACTCCATCATGGTTAGAGTGGAAGTCCACTAGTTTTTTCCTTTTAATACTGCCAGTTAGATGGTATTATGTTAATTAATGCTTTTGTAAAGTTAGTTTTTATTCACATACATGTTTACCATTGTGTGTGTTCACCATTCTTTGTTGCACATTAGGTTGTCCTTCTGGGATCATTTTCGTATTTCCTGAAGTGTATCCTTTTGAGGTTCATTTAACAATGTCTCTTGGTAGTGAACTCTTAAATTTGTAAATATTTTAATCTTATCATCATCCTTGAAAGACTCATTTTTAAATGCCCAGTTCTGTGTTTTTAACCTCAAACCTTTAAAGGTATGATTCTGCTATCTCTGGCTTCCATTATTGCTGCTGAGAGATCTGCTCTTTTCTAACTGCAATAATTTTTGTAGGTGCTCTGTTTTTAATGCTTTTAGTTTAGGTGCTTTTAATTTTGTCTTTTGTATTCTCAAGCTGTTGTTCTTGTTGTTGTTGTTGTTGTTGTTGTTGTTGTTAATATGTTTAAGTACGCATCTCTTTTGTTTCATTCATCCCACCTGGGATGTATTGTGCTTCCTGGATTTGTGGGCTCATAGTTTTCTTCAATTCTGGAAACTTTACATCCATTATCTCTTTAGATACTACCTTTTCTCCATTCTTTTTTTCCTTTTGACACTCCAATGAGTGCTATGTTAGACCTTTTCATTCTGTCCTATACCCCCATTTTTATTGAGGTATAACTATTAAAATGATGGCTTGATATATGCATACATTGTGAAATGTCACCACAATCAAGCTAATCTACATATTCATTCTACATACTAGCCCTCTGTTGGATATGTGGTTTACAAATATTTTCTCCTAGACTATGCCTTGTCTTTTTATCCTCTTAATGTGGACTTTCACAGGCCAAAGACTTTACTTTTAATGAAATCCAAGTTTTCAGTTTTTCCTTTTATGGATTATGCTTTTGGTATCAGGTCTAAGAACTCTACCTCAACCTCAAGCCTAAAGATTTTCTCCTATGTTTCTTCCTGCAAGTTTTATACTTTTAATGTTTAAGTCTGTGATCTATTTTGAAAGGCAGCTATGCTCACCACTATACCACCAACGCCCGCTGTCTGTGATCTATTTTGAATTGATCTTCATATAAGGTGCATTTTTGAATGTCTGCCCTTTAATATTTTCTTCCTGTTGCTTGCTTTGTGTTTATATTCCTTTTATTCCCTCCTAGTTCTTGAAGTGGGAGGTTATTAGATTATTGATTTGGGATTCTTCTTTTTTTCTAATGTATTCACTTAGTGCTAAAAAGTTCCCCATAGCACTGCTTTAGTTATATCCCACAAATTTTGACATGTTGTATTTTCATTCAACTTAATGTAATTTTCTAATTTCCCTTTAGTTTCCTCTTTGACCCACAGTTTATTTAGAAGAGCGTTGTTTAGTTTCTAAGTGTTTGGAGATTTTCCTATTTTCTGTTACTGATTTCTATCTAATTTGATTCCATTGTGGTCAGAGAATGTCCAAAAGAATTGGTTTCAATTCTTTTAAATATTTTAAAAAATGTTTATTTATTTATTTTGAGAGAGAGAGAGAGCACACATGAGTGAGGGAGAGGGAAAGAAAGAGAGGGAAAGAGGGAATCCCAGGCAGACTGTAAGCTGTTAGCATAGAGCCCATTGTGAGGCTCAATCTCATGAACCATGAGATCATGACCTGAGCCAAAATCAAGAGTTAGATGCTTAACCAACTGGGCCACCACATGCCCCAATTCTTTTAAGTTTTGAAGTTTATTTTATAGCCATGCATTTGGCATATCTTGTTATATGCTCCATGAATATTTGTAAAGAATGGTTTTTCAGTTGCTGTTGGGACAAATGTTCTATAAATGTCAATTAGATCCTGTTGGTTGTTGACTCCTATATTCTGGTAAAGATGATAAACCTTGAGAGGTATGGGCCTGGACACAGTTTGGTTGAAAATTTGTGCACAAACTGGTTGCTCTCCCCCTTTACTTGTCCTCTTTTATGTAATCAAATACACTACACAGAGGGTTTGATCTCTGGATAAACTGACCTAGAAAGGATGTACAACTGCACAAAAGAAGACAGGATTGAGGCACAGGCAGTCTGATGAAAAATCAGGCCTCTCAGGACCTTCCTTATCCTAGCCCCAAACACCGGTAACTCAGGAGACTGGACATGTTTTCTGCTCTAAACTAAAGAACAGAGAACAGGGCTCTCTGGCAGTCTTCCAGTGAAAAGGCTGGCTCTAATATTTGCCAGTTGAGAAACTTTACCTCTTGGCTGAAGGCAAGGATTACCACACATTTCAGGAAAGGATCCTATGTAAAATAAAACGATTTAAGCTTTTTTTGCAAAATGAATTTGATTTGGACATAAAAGACAAAAATGGACAAGAACACTTTGAATAACTATAATTACCCTGATAGAAAATTATACTGCATCCATGAACAGAAAGCTATGAAGAAGGAAAAATTAGACACAACTCCTGAATAGTCCTTCCAGCAAATACAAATCCCTGGTATAAAAAAATCTAAAATAGGGGTGCCTGGGTGGCTCAGTTGGTTGAGTGTCTGACTCTTGATTTCAGCTCAGGTCATGATCTCATGGTCATGAGATTGAGCCCCGAGTCTGACTCTGCACTGAGTGTGGAGCCTGCTAGGAATCTCTCTCTCTCTCTCTCTCTCTCTCTCTCTCTGCCCCTCTCCACTCCCCTGCATCAGTCTGTCTCTCTCTCAAAAATAAACATTTTTTAAAAATCTAAAATAGAGAAGACTGTCAAAAAACAAAAATACAAGAAATATTCTCAGATCTGGAGCCTACAGACTAAAATTCTCACCTAGCATAAAAAATGTTTAAAGATCCATACCATAAGTCATGACATGGGATATAACATGACATGGATGAGATATAAATAGCAATAAGTATCTTAATGGGGTGGTGGTGGGGGGAGACATAAGATTACTTATATAGGAATGGGAAACCGGTTTTAGATTTGACAACATAAGCTACCAGAAGACTTGGGATGATGTTTCCAAATTTTGAATACTGGTGAAGTGTGAGAGTAGAATAAAGACATTTGCAGGGGCACCTGGGTGGCTCAATCGGTTAAGTGTCCAACGTCAGCTCAGGTCATGATCTCATGGTTCGTGGGTTCCAGCCCCATGTCAGGCGTTGGGCTCTGTGCTTGACAGCTCAGGGCCTGGAGCCTGCTTCGGATTCTGTGTCTCCCTCTCTCTCTCTGCCCCTCTCCCACTCACTCTCTGTCTCTCAAAAAATGAATAAATGTAAAAAAAAAATTTTTTTAAAGACATTTCAAACATGAAAGAACTAAGAAATTTAACTCTAACACATGCATCTAAAGGGAGCTGTTGGAAAAAAGAACCTTAATGAAAATGAAAAATTAACTTGATTCCAGGAAACAGTAATCTGATTCACGGAAACAATGAAAATAATTTTCAGAACAACTGTAGAGTCCAATTGGAGCCCCAGAATGGTGGACTGAAAGACTCTAATGGGATATTTATTGTTGGTTTTTTAAAAATGTTTGTTTATTTATTTATTTTGATGGGGGAGGGGCAGAGAGAGAGAGACAGAGACAGAGACAGAGACAGAGAGAGACAGACAGACAGACAGAGAATCCCAAGCAGGCTCTGTGCTGTCGTGGAAAGCCCGATGCAGGGCTTGATCTCACGAACTGTGAAATCATGATCTGAGCCAAAATCAAGAGTCAGATGTTTAAGCAACTGAGTCACCCAGGCACCCCTCTAATTGGATATTTGAACAATTTTAAAAAATCACCTGTGGACATTTAACATAAATGTGGAACATTTATCTGTGGAACACCTCTAAAAACTAATAACAGGCACAAAGAAAATTAATTAAATCCTTAATAAACAAAAAATCTAGAAAATCTACTTGATTTTGAGTAAGAAATAACTTACATAATTAATATATAAATACCCCATATTGACTTAATAATTGAGATATAATCATATTTGGAGGTGATCAAGGAGAAAGAAAAAGGTGTAAGTTTTTTGCTTTAAATGAAATACTGATTATTACACTGAACATTTTTATTACTAAAACATTTTTAACTGCTAAAAATAAGACTGATCTTTTTTTAATGTTTATGTATTCATTTTGAGAGAGAGAAAGAGCGAGAGAGCAAATGCATGAGTGGAAGAGGAGTAGAGAGAGAATCCCAAGCAGGCTCCATGCTGTCAGTGCAGAGCCCAACATGGGGCTCCATCTCAGGAACTGTGAAATTATGACTTGAGCCAAAATCAAGGTCAGATACTCAACTGACTGAGGTGCCCAGGCACCCCAAGACTGATCTTTTAACTAAAAGTGTTCAAATAAACTTTTATTATCTAAGAGTGATTGAAAACATTGAATTTATCCTAGATTTCATCTAGGTTCAATTAAAAACAAAACAAAACTGAAAAAACCTCATGTACAGATGAATACCGCAAGTGCAGTTATAAGAGAAAATAAAGTGCCCTTCTTTTGTTTTATGAAGTCCTATTAATTTCAACTTCCTAATTATATACTCTTACAGTCTTATCACTCAGAAATAACGATAATTTTACCTCCTCCTTTAAAATATTTTTGTGCCTATAATTATTTTACTCACTTAAATGTCATAGCACCACATTCTTGAGAGCACACTTGGTGGCCACGATGCTGACCATCAAAATCCCAGCACCTAGTAACGTAGTGATCCATGCTGGGAAGGAAAAATTATCCTTAGCCCTTCAAGACTCTTCTGGCTGGTCTAGGAATTAAACTGACACGACATAAATTAACAGGAGATAAACAAACAAAAGTTTAATAAAATGTATACTTCCTATATACAAGGGAGAGACCTAGGAAAACTACTTGACTCCCCAAAATGGCCAAAGTCATCCCTTAATTGCCATCTTCAGCTAAAGACAAAAGATGTTGGGTTGAGGGTCACTTATGGGAGGTTATCAGGAAAAGCATAATAAATAAGGATAAGGTTGTTAGGCAGATTTGAGGATAACATTCTAGAGATTTAGGTACCCTCTTCTTGGTACACTGAGACAGACAAATAGAGATTTCCCTTATAAATGTAAATGTTTCTTACAAAAAGGTAACTTCTACTAAGTTTCAGAGCTTCTCCTGTGTTTGCAGTTTCTTAAAAAATAATCAGCCTGCAATAATCTTTATGCTAAACAGACACATTTTGGGTGGCAAATTCTACCCCCCTACACCCGCAAACATGGTTTCATACAAAGCAAGAACCAGAAGTACAGGCCTATCAAAACCATGCCAGAAATAACACAAAATGGGGCTATAGGGGAGAAAATATTTTACCTCTACCTATGTTAGGGTTTCTGCTAGGGCTGTGTAACAAAAGTTTAACGGGAGACAGTTTATTAACATGTGTTCACATGCCTTATGGTTCAAATAAACCGTAAGAGTAACTCAAAAGCGGTGCTTAGCACTCTAACTTATAAAGCATCTTTAACAAATAATATGACTGTAGAGAAATGACAGGATAGAGAAAAGCAGTTTTAGGCTCCCAAGGGTGGCAATATGTGAAAGGAAACTAATGGAATAAGGTTTATTTGCAGATTCTTTGGTACCATCTATGGGCTAAGAGTCTAGAGTTGTCTCAAGTAAAGGAGAATTTATACCCTGCATTTAGGCAGAAATGGGGAAGGGCAGAGAGAGCTTTTCCTGACTTTCATGCTTCTAAATGGCCTTCAGCTCAAAATAATTCTTTTTTTTTTTGTCAAAGAGGTATATATAGAGGTGACATACTCTGGTTACCTTCACGGCACAGCCACCTTCAAGAATACACACAATGTGAGGCACTTCATTGTTATAATCAAAGAAGTAGGCTCCAGGTGGAGTCATTTACCCCTAAAGAGCAAACTAAGATTAACAATTTTAATTAATAAACAATTGCAGTTTCAACCACTCCCATAAATGCGACCTTTAAACAATCTGAAATTTCCTGAACAGCACTAGTAATCTGCAAAATAAGACTCCTGCTTATTCCCTTCCCTCAAAAAGATGTCCTGGCCTGAAACAACTAGCTTTCTTTTCTTTTGCTAATAATTCCCTTGCCCCACCATCCTGCCTGGAAATCCTTCCATTCTGTAAAACTCCTGGGAATGTCTGTCTATGAGAAGGGATGCTGCCAAACTCATAAGGAGTTAAATAAAGCCCATTAGATCTAGCCAACTGAATTTGTTTTTTAATGCTACAAACCACAGAGACTTCAGAGATCCCTAGTCAGGCATAATCATTCACGTATTCTCTGTGGCGCTTTCCCCGTCCTGCATTCAAAGAATGACAAATGCGGGGAAATCGCTCCATGTAGGAAAAAACACAACCCAGTCTGCGATTACACACTCAGGCACGTGGGGATACCACGCCAGTTCCTCAGGAAGCTCCACGTGAACCACACACGGCGCTGGGTATCAGTCAGGGTCTCCGTTACAAGCCTAAAGATCTGGATAACCCAGGCCCAAGCCAGGTTCCTGGCTCCAACCTTTCTTACCCTTCCCCCTAGCCTCCGGCCCCCAGCGATTATGGCTCCAAGAGCCTCCCAGACCTCTGTAGAGACCAACCCACCCCAGCGCCTGCGTACTCCGAACCTACACTGCAACTCCCTGGAGCCTCAACGCTCCGCCTGAGGGCGGTGTTCGCGGCTCAAACCGAGGGCGGAGTCGAGAACCGAAAGAGGAAAGCCAGAATATGTAGCTTTTGTGATTCTGGACTACTGTTCCAACAAGGGAGCAGGCTCGGCTTATCCTCGGTAGCACCGATCCCTCAGAGAGTCACCTTTACGGGCCTGAGAAGTCCTGACTCTGCCAGAATTATGCTTCTACATTCTGCAGGCCAGCCGGGGTAATCTGGCCCCATTTACCCCCGTGAACCCTTCCTGAAGAGCCGAGGCAGTTCCCCCGCCCCCTCCCCCTGCGCGTCTGCGCACTCGTGCCGAGATGGGCACTGTACAAACCCGGCACAGACGCCCAGAGTGCTGGGCGGTCCTCAGAGCCAGTCGTGGTCCGGAGTGCGCGGCGTCAGGCTCCGTTGTGTCCGCTGCTTTTCTGAAGGGCCAGATTCCGCGGACCGGACTGGGGGTGGGTCCTGGGGCCTCGGGCTACTATACGATTCTTCCCGAATGAGGGCTTGCAGTCAGAGACCCGGACGGCTTGGGTTTAAATTCGTGCGGCAGTAGCAGCGCGGGGCCCGATATGTGGGCGCGGCCTGTTCTGCACTGCGAGACCCTGTGGTCCTGCTCACCTCGGTCTTTTCAACCACCTCGGCCTGGCTGTAAGAGGGAAGTCGGAGGTGGAGCCCCAGAATAAAGGTCCCCTCCAGAGCTCCGGAGCTAGATTCAGGGCTGGCTTCTAGGGGCGGGAGGACCCCCTGGACGGAAGGAGACGCAGCGGGCCGTTCCAGGCGGTGAACAGTAGGGACCACCATACTACAGGGTACACAGAGCTGCGAACCCGGTCACGGGTGACCGCAAACCTTTCCTCGTTTGCCTCTGGTTTCGGTTTGTGCATGACTGTGGTGATTAGCGAGGGGCGAGGGCCAGGGGGCAGGGAGGGAGGGTTTTGACCGACCAAGAAAAGCCTGGGGTGTAATGAACACTTTGCTTCCCCAGCCCTGCCAGTCTCCAGAGAAGGCCTTTGAAGTGAAACGAATCGCTGCCACGCCTCTAAAAACCAGGTTCTGTGTGAATTTGTGCTGCTTCTTTGTTTCCGTGAAGTGCATTTGATTTTCTGAATACTGGGCTTTTTTAATTTTCTTACCTTGGAATGTGCTGCTTAAGAATGATCTGTTCATTGATTTGTGCTTTAAGATTTTCCTAGCTAGTTAATGGCAGGGGACCTGATTAATAGATAGCCCTCCTTAGTGCCCGTCTAATGCAGTTCTACATTTAGTTTAACCGTATGCTATATATTCTGATTATGGAAATAAGGCTTTTGCAAGTTAATGTTCATGCTTTGTTTTCGACTGTGATTTGTTAAAGAGTAGTTTAGGGTTTGTTTAGATGTCTTCAGTGATTGATTCCAGAGTTGGGGTGGGGATTTTTTTCCAAGAGACTCGTCATTGGAGATTTTTGGTACCAGCCAAATGTGGTTAGACGTTTGGTAGCATAAGTTTATTTTGCTTATTTTTGACAAATACAAAATGATATATGCTTAACGCATAAATATATACATGTTTCAGTATATATACATTGTGGAATGGAATAATTACCACCGTCAGACTAATTAACATCCATCACCTCCCACAGTTACTTTTGTGTGTGGTGAGAATACTTAAGATCTACTCTTGTAGCAAATTTCAAGCATATTATACATTATTGTTATTTATAGTAACCATGCTGTACATTAGGTCTTCAGAATTTACTGATCTTATGACTGAGAGTTTGTAGCATAAGTTTGTTTGGGGCATGTTATTGGATAGACTGAGGTGTATAAGGTGTTTAAGAATTTTGAACCTAGGGGCGCCTGGGTGGCTCAGTTGGTTAAGTGTGGGACTTGGACTCAGGTCATGATTTCGCAGTCAGTGAGTTCTAGCCCAGCATTGGACTCTGTGCTGACAGCTGGAGCCTGGAGACTGCTATGGATTCTTTGTCTCCCTCTCTCTCTTCCCCTCCCCTGCCGGCTCTCTGTTTCTCTCAAAATGAATAAACCTTAAAAATATATTAAAAAAATAAAAGGATTTTGAGAATTTGAATCCTGCCTGCCACTTAAATCTGAGTGAATTTGAGCAATATTTTTGTGCCCCAGTTTCTTCATCTGTAAGATCAGAATTATAACAGTATTTACCTCACAGAGTGGTTTTGAAGATTGCCTGAATTAATATCTGTAAAGCTCTTAGAGGAGTACCGGGCACATTACAAGAGTGCTTTACTAATATTAGCTATTGGTATTAAATGATGATTCTTAGTCATTCTCTATCAGCTTTCTGTATTCCCAAGAGTAATGAAATGTGAGATTAATTAGGATGGATGCTTGCAAGCAGGAAAATGTATCACATGCTCAGATGGACCAAAACAGGGGTTCTTAACATGAAGTCTTTAGGCTGTGTTTATGGGTTTTCAGGCCAACAAAAATCTAAGATTATGTAGGATTGTTGTATATACTTGCCAGTGGGTAATTTGGTGGGGAGGAAGTCTGCCATTTCACGATACTAATCAAATTTATGTAAGAGCCAATAAGGTTGATTCTTACTGGTATAGAATTGAAGTTTGGGATAATCGGGAATGACTTTTTGTCTTTAGTATCCAGCAACATGGAAATTGTTAAGTAACTCATACTCCATCCATGTGATGGAATGTTATACGATACTAAAAATTCTGTTTATTATTAATTTTGTTAGTCATCAGAAAAATATATATGTATATAATGTAATATTGAGAAGTAGTTATTGTGAACAAAAATCTTTAAGAAATTAAGTTACATATGTATCTTGAACACTAAGATAACAATTTATAAGATACATTGCAAGGGTTTAATAACTGGTGTATTAACTGGAGCCTCGTAGTTAAGCTCAAATTATTGAGCAGCTGCTATGAAATAAGCATTTTTTTTCACTTGTCTCTTACTTTGGAAAAACATTGTGATCCTTCACAGAAGGATCTCAGGTGTTGATGAAATATAATATTCAAGAATTGGTGGGGGGGGAGCGGCTTAGGTCATTGTCTCATGGTTCGTGGGTTCTAGCCCCTCATTGGGCTCCAGGCTGGCAGTGTAGAGCCTACTTGGGATCCCCCCCCCCCACCGCCTCTTTCTCTGTGCCTCTCTCTGTGCCTCCCCCGCTTGCACACACATACTGTTTCTTTCAAAAATAAATAAATAAACTTAAAAAAATTGATAGGAATTATTTTTTCAGTCACATTGATTTCCCTGTTGTTACCACTTACATAGGCCTATTTAATCACAATTTTTAAAACCTTTTTATTTTTTTTGGTAATCTCTATATCAAGTGTGGGGCTGGAACCCACAACCCCGAAATAAAGAATCACCGTATGGACTGAACCAGCCAGACACTCCTAATCACAGTTTTCTTAATGACCATTCTCCCAAATCACTAAAAAATTCTTTTAATGAGGATAGATTTTTAAATTTATTTATTTATTTTTAGCTTAAAAATATTTATTTATTTTGAGAGAGAGAGAGAGAGAGAGAGAGAAAGAGAGTGTGTGTGTGGAGGGGAGGGGTGAAGAGAGGGAGGAGAAGAGAATCCCAAGGAGGCTTTGTGCTGTCAGTGCAGAACCCCAAAGTGGGACTTGATCTCACAAACCATGAGATCATGACCTGAGCCAAAATCAAGAATCAGACGCTTAACCCACTGAGCCACCCAGGCACCCCAATGAGAATAGCTTTTTAAAACAATATTTCTGATAGAGTTAATTCAGGCTTGTGAAATATTTAGTGCTAAGGGAACTAAAAGAGAAGAAAATATAATTATACATGGTCCCATCATCCAGAAATAATCACTATTAATATTTAGAGCATATTTTCCCAAAATACTTCTACAAGCATGTGTTTTTGTTTACGGTTTTATTTTTGAATAATGGGATAACCCTAATTAAAAATTTAAAAGAAATGAAGACATCTAGTTCTTAGTTTAATTTTTTAAAGTTTATTTATTTATTTTGAGAGAGACAGAGACACAGTGCGAGTGGGCAAGGGACAGAGAAAGAGGGAGAGGGAGAATCCCAAGTAGGCTCCCTGCTGTCATCCCAGAGCCCCAGTGTGGAACTTGATCTCACAAACCATCAGATCATGACTTAAACCGAAACTAGGACTTGGGCCCTTAACCGACTGAGCCACACAGGCGCCCCCCTTTAGTGTTTAGTTTAAAAGAGACATTCAGTGTCCTCATGGATTTTATAATCATGGATCTATGGAGAAAGGTAAAATCCCAGCATTCCCCTGCTTGTTTGAGAAATTTTCCAAGTAATTACAATTCTTAAGATAGAAATGGCAATTAAATTGAGAGACTTAATTATAATTTAAAATTAATTTTAAAATGTCAAGAATTGAAGTATATAGATTTTTCCCCATCTATTGATGTCTGTTTCATATTGATGATTTAAAATAACTAATCATGTTGGGGCGCCTGGGTGGCTCAGTCGGTTAAGCGTCCAAATTTGGCTCAGGTCATGATCTCATGGTGCGTGAGTTTGAGCCCCATGTCGGGCTCTGTGCTGACAGCTCAGAGCCTGGAGCCTTCTTCGGATTCTGTGTCTCCTTCTCTCTGCCCCTCCCCACCTGGTGCTCTGTTTGTCTCTGTCTCTCAAAAGTAAATAAATGTAAAAAATAATAATAAATAAATAAAATAACTAATCATATTATATATTGTTTGGTAAACTGATTTTTTTCTTTCAGTATATCTTGAAAATACTTTCTATTCCTTAACTGTTTTCTAAAACTTAGCATTTAATGATTACTTTAGTATTCCATTTTATGGATGTTTTATAAATTATTGAAGAAATCCATTTATGAGCAGTGATGTTCAAACTGCCTGAGCAATTCTTTCAATAAGCGTTCTATGTGCTATTACTTACCCAGCTTTTCACTTCATGGTCATTTCAGAGACAGAAACACTTAGGAATATGGCATTGACTTTTTACCAAGTGGGATACAGGTGACATTCTGTGAAGTGTTTGGCTGAAGTTCTGAAGGATTCTTTACAATATGAAATAGACCATAAAATACAATTTTATCTGCCATTTCTTTCTTGCCTTTGTCCCCCACATCACTATCGAGAGGAGGGTGATGTTGGGGCTCTAGGAAACTGAGTCTATAGGTTTCTGGAGATTGGGCAATTGATAAGATTGCCCTATTTTTTGTCATTTACTAAGGCATATATAAACTGATAGAGACTCATGCCTGCCTGACTGTGATCTCTGTCAGTTAACCATTTGTTTTCTTCCCTTTCCTTTGTTTTTGGGCAGCCAGAAGGGCCTGAGGAATAGCACACATATCCCACCTGGGTGTGTGTGGGGTGTTTATGGGATGTTAGCTTCTGTTATGCTCCCTCATCATATACATGTAGGTTTATGTAAGTACTTTTCCTGCCAAATATACAATTATACTACAAAATTATTTCTTAACCTCCCTTCTACCAGCAACTTGTAGTGACCATCTTTCCATGACATCAAATAAGAATTTTACCTTCATGTTTAGTGTTTTTTTAAATTAAAATTTATTTTATTCTTTTTAAAGTTTACTTACTTATTTTTTTAGTAATCTCTACACCCAACATGGGGCTTGAACTCATGACCCAGAGATCAAGAGTTGCACACTCTTCCCACTGAGCCAACCAGGTACTCTCATTTTTCATGGGTTTTTAGTGCCAGTGTGTGAATGTACAATAATTTATTTAACCTGTTAAAGCATATTTAGGTTCTTTCCAGCTTTTTTGGTCCCATTATAAACACTTCCCACACATTGTTTTCCATCATACCTTAGTAATAAGTAGTATCATCAATTTTTCAAATCTACTAATCCAATTCCTTTAATATGTATTTCCTTAGTTATTAGTGGGTTTTAACTAATGAGTTATTTCTACTTTCTAGAGAATTAGCCATGGTCAGGTATCACAAATTCACTTTCCCCAGTCTGGTTTCCAAGAGAGATGGGTTGATAAATGAGATCATGCAGGCAGTATTGATGATTCTGAACAGACAGATGGCGACTGGTGAGCTCTGAGGGCCTGGGAATGGTAGTTTGCCCTCCCCTTAGGAAGGGATCCCAGTGTGCAAGTATAGTTTTGTCATAATAAAGACCGCTAGTATGGTCTATGCACATAATTCTCAAATTGTGACATGTGGACGAGCAACATCAAGTATCACTTGGGAACTTGTTAGAACTGCAAATTCTCAAGCCCAACCCTAAACCCCTACTAAATTCCAAACTCTAGGAGTGAGGCCCCGCAAACTGTATTTTAATAAGCCCTCCAGGGGATTTTGATGCACACAAAGTTTGATTACCAAACTTTGTTACTCATTATGATAACCTGGCAGAAATTTTATAAAATCTGTGGGGGATTTAAAAATCCTGATTCCCAGGTCACATTCTATACTAATTAAATAAAAGTGTTTGAGAGATGTGAGCCAGGCATCAGTATATTTTAAAGACCTGCAGACAATTCCAGTGTCTAGCAAAGTTTAGGAAATTCTTGTCCATATTATTTTCTATGTTTAGGTTTAGGGAGCCCAGCCACATTCCTGAGTCTTAGAAAGAAGTTCTAGGTTAGATGATGTAACCACTTCTTGGCTGGGAAGGTGGGAATGGAGGGAAATGGATCTGCTCAGGACAGGCCTAGACAATCCATTCTCAGGTCCAGATCAGCCTCCCTGGGGCAGGGGACTAACTGGAAACCTTCCTGCTAAAGAATCTGGATATGTGCTTCCATGCAAGAGAGTCTCTGCTCTGTGTCTGTCCTTGTGCAACTGATTTTCCTGTGGCTTTGAGGACATCTATTTGTCTAAATGACCTCCTACTTCTTATAACTTGTCTGTGTGTCGTTGGTGGGAGAGGGTTGTAGGAAGGGAGTAGTAGTGTGACTTTTTAAAATTTGGGAGCTCTGAGGCAATTTTGTTCTTATGGCTTCACCTTCTTCCCCTAGCTCTAGTTTCTGTGGATGCCGCTTCTCCAGTAAATGACCTTTAAGGAAAACTAACCAGTTCTTGCAACTCTAAAATCATGGCTCATGTAAGTTGGTGTTTCTATTTGAATTATTATAATTTTTTTCAGGTTATGTGAACATTCTCATTAGATATCCTGAAACTTCTTAAGAGAGCCCCCACCCAACAGCTTCTCCCCAGTCTCCCATTCTAGCAAGGGATGGAATCAGCAGCCCAGGCCCCTTCTGTTTGCCTCTCTCTTCTCCATCCATGTCCGTGTATGTATTGACAAATTATTCTGCATCTCCTAGGTGTTCAGTCTTTGTCTAGAGCAGAGATAAAATAGAAGTGAAGTCTGTAGAGGAAATTGTTTGATCTGAGACTCTCAGTACTAGAGAACACTTTAGAGCAGTGCCATCTAAAAGAATTATAATGCAAGTTACCTATGTAATTTAAAATTTTCTAGTAGTCACATATTAAAAATATAGAATTAGTGACTTTTAAAAAATTTTAGAGACAGAGAGAGAGAACACACACACTAGTTGGGGATAGGGACAGAGGGAGAGAGAGAGAATCTTAAGCAGGTTCTATGCTCAGTGTGGAGCCTGAAGTGGGGTTTGATCCCATGACCCTGGGATCATGACTTGAGCTGAAACCAAGAGTTGGACACTCAACTGACTGAGCCACCCAGGCACCCCAAAGAATTAGTGCCTTTTTAAGTGCATTAGGCATCATATCGTCTCATAAAAAGTATAGAATAATATGCAAGGCACTTATGTCATCTTGAACTTTTTAGTAGTCACATTAAAAAAATAAAAAGTACAGTTTACATTAAAAAAGTAAAAATACATAGCCAAAATGTTATCATTTAAAGTGTAATCAGTATGGAAATTATATTTTACATCTTTTTCTTTCTAAAGTCTTCAGTATCGGGTATGTATTTTATAATTACAGCACATCTAAATTTGGACTAGCCACAATTTCAGTGCTCAATAACTACATGTGTCTAAGTTAGAATACTGGACATTGCAGCTTCAGAGATTTTGTGTAACTTAAATTTTAAATATAACTTAATATATTTAAAAGTATAGAAATATCCACATATAATCATTACTAAGTAACACAAAATGGACTACTGTTTAGTAAATTAAAAATATTCAGGGGCGCCTGGGTGGCTCAGTTGGTCGAGCGTCCGACTTCGGCTCAGCTCATGATCTCACGGTTCATGGGTTCAAGCCCCACTTCGGGCTCTGTGCTGACAGCTCAGAGCCTGGAGCCTGTCTTCGGATTCTGTATCTCCCTCTCTCTCTGACCCTCCCCTGCTCATGCTGTCTCTCTCTGTCTCTCAAAAATAAATTAAAAAATAAGAAAAAATTTTAAAAAATATTCAGTAAAGTATTTGTTATAACAGAAAAAATGCTAATGATATAATGATGAAGTGAGGCCTGGAAGAAATTCTTTAATTTCATACAAACTCTAATGTTTAAATTTATTTTTTTATGTTTTTGAGAGAGAGAGAGAGAGAGAGAGAGCACAAGCAGGGGAGAGGGGTGGAGGGAGAGAAAGAGAGAAAGAATCTCAAGCAGGCTCCATGCTGAGCATGGCTCAAAGCAGGGGTCAACATGGGGCTCTGTCCTACCACTGTGGGATCTTGACTTGAGTCAAAATCAAGTCGGACACTCAAGCGACTGAACCACCCAGACACCCCTAAACTCTACTTTTTTTTTTTTTTTAAACATTTATTTATTATTGAGAGATAGAGACAGAGCATGAGCTGGGGAGGGGCAGAGACAGGGGGAGACACAGAATCCAAAGCAGGCTCCAGGCTGTGAGCTGTCAGCACAGAGCCCAACGTGGGGCTCAGAATTACAAAGTGCGAGATCATGACCTGAGCTGAAGTCGGATGCTTAACCAACTGAGCCACCCAGGTGCCCCCAAACTCTCCTTTTGAAAAATAGAAATTTTATGGTTCATTTGGAAGGAAAAAAAAATTCCATCAAAACTTTTTTTGTCTAGCCCTTAAAAAAAAAAGTTAGAATAAAGCACATTTATGTATTTATTTATTTATTATTATTAGTTTTTTACATTTACTTATTTTTGAGAGACAGAGAGAGACAGAGCATGAACAGGGGAGGGGCAGAGAGAGAAAGAGATACAGAATCTGAAGCAGGCTCCAGGCTGTGAGCTAGAGGTCTGCACAGAGCCTGACGCGGGGCTCGAACCCATGAACCGTGAGATCATGACCTGAGCTGAAGTTGGACGCTCAACCAACTGAGCCACCTAGGCACCCCTAAAGCACATTTTTGAGAAATTTTTTAGGCCCACTTAAGCCCATTGCAAGCAGTGTTTTTATGTTCACTATTTCAGTTAATTGTGAAATTCTGATTAATTTATGTGAACATATCTAGAAATAAATAAAATTAGGTATCCCATAGTACACAAGAAGTTTTGTCTCTAGCAGTGGTTGGCAAACTACAGCTCATGACCCAGATTCATCCCTTGGCCTGTTTTTATTTATTTATTTTAAAAATTTTTTTAACTTTTTTTTTGATAGAGAGAAACACAGAGCCACAAGCAGGAGAAGGGCAGAGGGAGGGAGACACAGAGTCCGAAGCAGGCTCTAGGTTCTGAGCTCTAGGCTCTGTCAGCACAGAGCCCTGTGTGGTGCTCATACACACAAACCACGAGATCATGACCTGAGCCGAAGTCGGACGCTTAACTGACTGAGCCACCCATGCACCCCCTTGTCCTGTTTTTATACAGCCTTTGAGCTAATTATGTTTTGAAAGAATTGTTTTAAAAAAGGAGGCAAAGGGGAAGGGTATGAAACAGACCATATGTGGCATGCAAAGCTTAAATACTGGCCCTTTACAGAAATAAATAATTTTAGAAATAATACATGGGTTTGTCATTTCAGCATTTGGTGATGTTCAGAGATGTGGCTGTAGACTTTTCTCAGGAAGAGTGGGAATGCCTGAACTCATATCAGAGGAATTTGTACAGAGATGTGATATTAGAGAACTATAGCAACTTGGTGTCAGTGGGTAAGCTTATTTGTGTCATATAATTCAGAAATTCATAAGACTAAATTTCACGGCTGTCTTTCTAGAAACTAGCTGAATATTTTCTTTGTATTTGGGAATAGGCACCTTCAGCCATTAAGCATTTAAATAGCTTCTTCAGCTTCCCCCATAATTCAGTGACCTTTATGTCTTTCTTTGCCTTCTCTGTAATTGCTTCTCTTTAATGACAGATAGATAAAAATTCTGAGACACTTATAGCAAAACCAGTAATCAAAGAAATCTGGTTTCCTATTGCTATAGATGGTCTATTATCTGTTAATTCACCTGAATGTGAGTAGGAAGACCAGAGGTATCTGGCTCTGCATATCTATTTAAAAAGCTTATACAACATATGTGTTGCTGGGTTGAATCAACAGTTTGTTAAAACTCAAGTGCACACATTCAATTTACCACAGCAGACATACTATCTTTTAAGTGATTTATGCTTAAAAGTTTAAAATACATGAATTTTGCATTTAATATTGAATGAATATCCTGGCGAGACACTAAATATTTTCCTCTTAGCAAAATACCAAAAAATAGCAAAAATATCTAATAAAAGTCCCTAATAAGTATGCATAGTGTCTACTATGTATTCAGCACTCATCCAGACACTTTACATTTATTAAATCAAACCTCACAACAGTCCTATGGGTAGATATAATATTTCCTTTTTACAGCAGAAAACTAAGGCCATAGTGACCCAGGTAGCAGAGGCAGGATTTGAAAACCAGTGTTCTCAAATCATTACTTCTTCAAAAAAAAATCATTCCTTCCTCTCAAGAGACAGAGTCTGTATGAATTTAAATTAAAATAAGACAGTGTTCCTACGTCTGTTCTTGTTATTCCTTGCAATCCTGAAGTAACACTAATATGAATGTTTTTCAATCCCATTACTCTACTTCATTCTGCAGGCTTGATCGAGTAAATTCTTTATTATATACCCTTGTGTTTTTTCAAGCAGGGTGTTCCATTTCTAAGCCAGATGTGATTACCCTACTAGAGCAAGGGAAAGAACCCTGGATGGTTGTGAGGGATGAGAGAAGAGGAAGAAGCCTAGGTAAGTAAGTGTTAATCAGGCAGAGATACGAAGTGTGGCACGGCACAGCCTGCTGGTTGGGAAGGAAATGCACACCATAGTTGTTGATAATGAAGAAAAGCCCTGAAACCTGGGAAGAAAACTTAGATCTCAGCATGAGCCACCAAAGAAATTTCATCTATACCTCAGCTTACCACTTGTTTCTTCACTTCTATTTCTTTGTCATTTTAGTGGGGGAAAGCTTTCTTCCCTAATGACAACCATCTTTATTTTTAATAGGAAATTTTTTTTGATGTTTATTTATTTATTTTGAGAAAGAGGGAGAGGGAGAGAGCACGAGCAGGGGAGGGGCAGAGAGACGGAGTGAAAATCCCAAGCAGGCTCCATGCTTAGCACTGGACATGGTGGGCTCCATCTCACAGCCCTGAGATGACGATCTGAGCTGATACAAGAGTCGGGTGCTTAATGGAATGACCACCCAGGTACTCCTATAATGACAACATTTTACCTGTATTTTGGATCTAATTTGTTTCTAATTCATCTTTTGTATATGTATTTCTTCACTGCACTTTTCATGAAGTTTATATTGTAGTAGGGAAGTCATACAGTAAACAAACAAATGGGTTACCAAATATAAAGTGATTAAGTATTATGAAGAAAAGTAAGTAGGGTAAGAATATAGAGAATTATGATGGGTGAATTGGATAACTTTAGATAGGGTGGTCAGAGAACAGGAACCAGTTTGAAGAGGCTCTAGCTGGTCAAAGATGGAACTATTTGACTATACACATAACTACACTATGTTATAACATAAAATATGCTTAATTCCACAAATTCTTTGTGATACTAATAGTAAATTGTTCACCATTGGAAACTACTAGAGATATAACTTACTTGGAAAATATAAATATAAAGGAAAAGAAGTATTCTGCATTCCTTATAAGAACTGTACCAATAGCTATTAGATAGAGGGATTTTTTTCTTTTTTTTTTTAATGTTTATTTATTTTTGAGAGAGAGAAAGAGAGTATGAATGAGGGAGGGGCAGAGAGAGAGGAAGACACAGAATCTGAAGCAGGCTCCAGGCTCTGAGCTGTCAGCACAGAGCCCGACGCAGGGCCCGACCACACAGACCGTGAGATTGTGACCTGAGCCAAAGTCAGACACTCAACCGATTGAGCCACCCAGGTGCCCCGAGGGATGTTTTTCATAAGAAAAGTATTCAGTGAATAAATGAAAGGTGACAGTATTAGAGTATTACCATTTTGGAACCCATAATGAACAATTAGAATCTAGGCATTGAACATCAATACTGATAACATCACAGAAATAGAGAGAATCAGACATACTTCTTCTAATGAAAGGACACACTATCACCTGTGAAGTAACTTTGCCAATAAAATTGTCCTAAGTCTGATCAAGTTTCTAAAGCCAACTACCAGTTTATGAGAAGAAGATAGAGGAACATGTTCTACTGCCCCTTGGGAATATAGTCTGCAAAATTAAGAAATGGGAAACACCGAGGGGTCAAAAACAGTTTCTTCAACAAATAAATTACACGGAAATTACACGGAAAATTGAAAGATTGCAGGAGAACCTATAGATTAAAAGATATGTAGAAGATCTGTCAACTAGTTGTATTCTATGGACTTTTTTGGGGATCAATTTACTATTTTTAAATTGCTTAAAATTTTATCTTTGAGACAGTTGGAAGTATGAACACTGATTTTTGATAATCTTAAAGAATTAGTGTTAATTTTTTTAGGTTTGGATAATGGTATTATGATTAGAAATAAATCCTGTAAGTAAAAAAAAATGAATATATGGGATTTGTATCAAATAATATGAAGAGAGTGGATTGGGGTGTGCATTGGCCTGAGTTGGGAAGGGGTTGATGGTTTTTGAGGCTGGGTCATAGATGCATGGACACTTATTAAACTATTCTACTTTTGTATATGTTAAAGATGCTCTGTAGTAAACTTTTGTTTTAAAGTTTTGGGGAAATAAAAAGAAAATGAGAGATGAGACAATGGTAAAAATATATACAACTCTTTGGAGGAATTCTTCCATAAAAGTAGACACATAGGATATAGGAAATGTCTCTACAATATGAGGTATTTGAACATATTAAATGTTGAAGGGAATGATTTCAAAGAAATGAAAATTGATGGAGTAGAGAGATCGATAATATTGCAAGGAATGGCCTTCGGTAGTTGGGAAGGAATAGGAGCCAATTTATGAAGAAAACCCATGCTTATCACAAGGATATGGACACAGATTGGTTGCATAATGTGAAGGGGAGAATACATATTTTTCTTTCAATTACTTCTGATTCCTTGTTTAAGTAAGCAATAAGATTATCAGCAGAATGTGAGGATTATTTAGTATTTTATTGGGATTCAGTATGGATTATCTAGTATTTGGTCAGTATTGATTCTCAGAAGTACAATTCTGTGGTCATAGGGTTTTAATATTTACAGACTTCTTGATATATTAACCCTGGTGTTAATATAACCAATGCTGCCTCTGTTATAAATACTCTGTATTCCATATTATCTTGTATCAACAACAACAAAGAAAGGTAATGAAAGACATCATACCTCAGAAAACTAATTTTGTGGCCAGGTAATATGCTCCTCATTTTCTTTTTAATTTAAGCTGATACCCTGCAAATGGAAAGAACATTTCTCCTTTTATATTGATCTAATATGGGCTAATATTGTGTTTTCACATTTGCATTGTTTACTAAAGTTCTTGATTCAGTAGAATCCAAACTAGTGTTTGGTTTATTAATTTTAAATAGTTAAATATTTTACATATATCTTAAAAATTGGAACATTAAAATTTCTTAACCATAGGCCAGTCTTTTGAGGTTTAGTTTGACCTTTTGTTTCATTGTATGTCCAGCCAATTTTTTCTTATTTAGATCACATATATATTACATAGGCTGTTATTTCTAGTTTCAGTTTACTTAAAGTAAAACAAGAACCTAAAGTATTCAGCTTTGTTTTTATAGAAATGATTGTCTTAGTAGCTTGCAAAGATGAGAACTGGCATAAACAAGTATGGCTGACATTTTGTTTACAGAAATCATAAGATTACATCTCAGTGTTCATACTATAGAGTAGTCTCCTAGGTGAGAATTTTCAACATGCCACGGCCTTAATCTGGCATGTCTTTTAATGGCTGGGGACATATATGAGAGTCTCAGGTTCACTATATGCACATTGGGAATGTTTTGTTTTTTAATGAAAACCTTTAAGGTTTATAGGATATAATCCTATAAATAATATGTATATATATATGTATATTTTTTATTAAGTAATCTCTATACCTAATATGGGGCTCAAACTTATAACCCTGAGGTAAGTGTCACATGCTCCAACAACTGAGCCAGCCAGGCACCTCTATAGAATAAATTTTATAACTTGTTCTTACTTTGTGTGAGGGGTGTGTGTGTGTGTGTGTGTGTGTGTGTGAATAAGGACGTTTCATCTTAATTGTATACTTATATTTATTTTGTGCATTGTCTGCTCATCTCCTTTATTTTTCCATTGTTTAATGTTTCTTATGTCAGTTTGTGTGAGCATTTATGCTGTGAACACTTTCTCATTTTCTTACAAATATTTTGGCTTTATTTTTATTTTAACTGTGACTTTCCTGTTTTTAAATTTTTTTATGACTTTCCTTTTCCATTACTGGTTTTTATTTTTTAATTTATAAGTAAATCCTTTGAAATTATCATTTATGACATTTGTCATACCTTTATAGCTGCCTACTTTTTTACTGTTGTTATTCAGCTAATTATTAGTCATTTAATATATCATTTATATCTTACTTGTCTTAATGAAACCTTAAATTGACTTTTCCCTAAAGATTCTTACAAAGTTGCCGTAATTTTTTATTCCTTTTTGGGGGCAGGAAAATGGAGACAGAGAGAAGGGGGAGAGGGAAAGTGGGAGGATGGAAGGAACTAAGGGGAGAGGGAGGGAGGAAGACACACAGATTTCATAGTGATATTTTCTTTTTTTTTTAATTTTATGTTTTATTTATTAAAAAAAATTTTTTAATGTTTATTTATTTTTTGAGAGGGAGAGAGACACAGAGTGTGGGTGGGGGAGAGGCAGAGAGAAAGAGACACAGAATCCAAAGCAGGCTCCAGGCTCTGAGCTGTCAGCACAGAGCCTAATGCGGGGCTCGAACCCATGAACCGTGAGTCGGACGCTTAACCAACTGAGCCACCCAGGTGCCCCTTATTTATTTTTTTTAGAGAGAGAGAGAGAGATAGACAGAGTATGTGTTGGGGAGGGGCAGAAAGAGAGGGAAACACAGAATTCACAGCAGGCTCCAGGCTCTGAGCTGGCAGCACAGAGCCCGACATAGGGCTCAAACTCATGAACCATGAGATCATGACCCGAGCTGAAGTCAGACGCTTAACTGACTGAGCCACCCAGGTGCCCCTATAGTGGTATTTTCTATGATCATTTTACCTGTCTCTGCTCATATTTTATATACATATATATTTTTTTAATTTTTTAGTGTTTATTTATTATTGAGACAGAAAGAAGGAGGAGGGACAGAGAGAGAGGGAGAAACAGAATCTCAAGCAGGCTCCAGGCTCTGAGCTGTCAGCACAGAGCCCAACGCGGGGCTTGAACCCACAAACTGTGAGATCATGACCTGAGCGGACGCTTAACCAACTGAGCCACCCAGGCACCCCATCTTCACTATTTAAATCATTGTTACTTTTTTTAAAAATATTTTTAACATTTATTTTTTGAGAGAGAGAGAGAGATATAGAGTGTGAGCGGGGTAGGGTCAGAGAGAGAGGGAGACACAGAATCAGAAGCAGGCTCCAGGCTCTGAACTGTCAGCACAGAGCCCAATGTGGGGCTTGAACCCACGAACCGTGAGATCATGACCTGAGCCGAAGTCGGCCGCTTAACCGACTGAGCCACCCAGGCACCCCATCTTCACTATTTAAATCATTGTTACTTTTTAATGTTTTGGATAATCCTTTTCTAAGCAAACTTACTGAAACATAAATACATACCAAAAAAACCCAGAAATCATAAGTAAACAGCTTACTGAATTTTCAAAAAGTGATCACACCCATCTGACTAGCATCAAAATAGAGATTTGCTAGGATATTAGAAGCTCCCTCCTGGGGCACCTGGCTGGTTCAGTTGGAAGAGCATGTGACTCTTGATCACAGGGTCCTGAGTTCGAGCCCCACATTCGGTGTAGAGAGTACTTAAATAAATAACAAAACAAAACCAAACAAAACAAAACAAAAAAAGAAGCAACGGCTCCCTCCTAATTCCTTACAGTCATTTCTCCTCACCAAAACTAATCACTATCCTGACTTTTACAACTCCATAGATTAGTTTTACTGTTTTTGAAACTTATAAAAATGGAACCTTACAGTATATGTTCTTTTATGTCTGGCTTTGTTTACTGACCATTATGTTTGTGAGATTGATCCATGTTGTTGCATGTACTTGTAGATTATTCATTCTCCTTGCTGTACAGTATTGTGTTGTTCCTGTATTCCAGGTTTTTAAAAATACCATTTTCTTTTTGAAAAGTAGTGAACTCTTAATTGGAAATTTTTTGAGAAATTGGAAAATACACATTTGAGAAAAATATCTCTTTGCTCAGAATTTTATTAGCATGTTAGTATGGTATAAAACTGTTCTTATGCCTGAAAAATCACTAAAATACTCTTTAGGTAGAACCTAAATGGCATTGGCTTTGAGGAGTGTAGGGAGAATATAGGGAAGGGTATGAAGGAACAAAACAGGCTGAGTGTTTGTAAGATAGCTGTGTGTAGTTATATAAGCTGAAATAAAGATGATAGGTAGAGCTTCTTGTTACCTTGTGAAAACAGGCAAAGTTTACTCATGACTATGCAAAGTAGAAAATGAGCTGTAGTGGAGATATCTAAATGATGAAAGTAGACAATTGGAAAGATGATCAGATGTGAAGACATCACCATTTTTCACATATGTTTGACTAAGATATAACTTAGATGTGCTTTTGTTTCCCATCGCTATAAGAAGTGATCAAAAAATATTTACCTCAGTGTAATAAGGTATAAGATTAGAGGCAAGGGAACATATGCAATAACTGTTAACCAATTATGGGAATTTAACAATTAATAGTTACTATATGCTATGAGTTTGTTATTCAATGATAAATGAAAGGTTGCTTCTGCCCTTGGGAAGGTTTAAGGTAAGAAAATAAAGAGAATTTTAAAATGGGAAAATTAATGAATATGTAACAACAAAATAAAAAAAAATGTTAAGAAACAAGGAACATGTTACTGGGATAGAAAATAAAATACATAAATTAGATGAAGTCAGCGTGGGTCTGATTTTTAACATGGTACCTAAAGGATGAAAGGAGCCCAACTATGCAGAGAATGCAAGTTGGCATTCCTGGGAATTTTAATTGTTAGTGAAAAGCTCTAAGAAATGGAAAGATTGTGACATATTCTACGAGCTGAAAGGAGGCTAGTGGGATAAGAATATAGGGAACAAAGTGGGCAGTGGCTTGAGATGATATCTTAGGGTAAACAAAGGCCATGTTATTCATGGTAAGATGTTTGTACATTATTCTATTTAAAAAGCGTAATCATTAAAAAATTTAAAGATTCTCAAACTTTGATGAGATTTTTAGCTAATTTACTTTAATTGAACTTTATTTTCTATCATAAAGTTTTTTATTTGCTTATTTACTTTTTCTAGAATAAGAAGATAGCTTGATAAAATATGATAAAAGATATGATAAATATCTTATTTTCTTTCAGATTTAGAATCCAGATATGACACTAAAAAGTTATTTCAAGAAAAGGATATTTGTGAAATGAATTTATCTCAGTGGGAGATAATGGGAAGAATTAGAACTTGTGGCCTTGAAAACTCCTTTATCAGAAAAGATTATAAATATAAAAAGTTTGACAGACAAGAGCATCCTCAAGAGGGATATTTCCAGCAAGTGAAAAAAACTACCTCTGAAAAAATGTCCACTTACAGAAAACTCACATCTCTTACTCTGTATCAGAGTATCCATAATAGAGAGAAACCCTATGAATGTGGGGATTGTGGGAAGGCCTTTAGAGTACGCCAACAGCTTACTTTCCATCACAGAATTCACACTGGTGAAAAACCCTATGAATGTAAAGAATGTGGAAAAGCCTTTAGACAGTGTGCCCACCTTAGTCGACATCAGAGAATTCATACTTCTGACAAACTCCTTGAATGTAAAAAATGTGGGAAGATCTTTACATGTGGTGCAGATCTTCGAGTACATCAGAGAACTCATATTGGTGAGAAGCCCTATGAATGTAAGGAATGTGGGAAGGCCTTTAGAGTACGAGGACAACTCAATCTTCATCAAAGGATTCATACTGGTGAGAAACCCTATGAATGTAAGGAATGTGGGAAGACCTTTAGACAGTATGCACACCTTACACGACATCAGAGGCTTAATATTGCTGAGAAGTGCTATGAATGTAAGGACTGTGGGCAGGCTTTTTTGTGTAGTACAGGCCTTAGAGTACATCACAAACTTCATACTGGTGAAAAACCCTATGAATGTAAGGAATGTGGAAAGGCCTTCAGAGTGCGGCAACAACTCACTCTCCATCAGAGAATTCATACAGGTGAGAAACCCTATGATTGTAAAGAATGTGGAAAGACGTTTAGTCGTGGTTATCATCTGACTCTCCATCAGAGAATTCATACTGGTGAGAAACCTTATGAATGTAAGGAATGTCGGAAGTTCTTCCGTCGTTATTCAGAACTTATTTCACATCAGGGTATTCATATTGGAGAGAAACCCTATGATTGTAAGGAATGTGGGAAGACCTTTAGACTGTTCTCACAACTTACTCAACATCAGAGTATTCATTTTGGTGAGAAACCTTATAAATGTAAGGAATGTGAGAAGACTTTTAGACTGCTGTCACAACTTACTCAACATCAGAGCATTCATACTGGTGAGAAACCCTATGACTGTAAGGAATGTGGAAAGGCCTTTAGACTTCATTCATCACTTATTCAACATCAGAGAATCCATTCTGGTGAAAAACCATACAAATGTAAGGAATGTAAAAAGGCATTTAGACAACATTCACATCTTACTTACCATCAGCGAATTCATAATGTAACTAAATAATTTAGGAAAACCTTCCACTGTGAATTTTGTGTTAAGGGGCACTAGAAAATAAATTCTAGGGGAAAAGTTTTTAAATATAAGAATCCCTTTTGCTTCATGCTTACAGCTAAACTAAATAGGTTTTATTTGAAGGAAAGGACATATTAATTTCATGAATTTTTAGAAGCCTTTTCTCACCATTAAAAACCATGTTAAACTTTGGGAAATGTGTTCTAGAAAGAAACTGTTGTTAAAGGAGTGAATATTGAAAAGCTTTTTAATCTTACCTATCATCACCTCTATTTTTCCCATCTGTATACCTATGAAGGTTGCTAGGGCACTAACTCATTCCAAAAACTGATACTTGAAAGGAAAATCATTTAGCCTGCATTTCCTGTTGAACTGTATTTTAGAGCAACTAGAAGTTGATAAGCTAAAGTTTTTCATTAGAGAATTTTGTAGCACGTAATGAAAGAATGGATCTAGGCATGAACCTTGGTGGAGGTTAAGACCAGTAGATACCCACTGATCAATTTTAATCTCAAAATAGGACAAAACATTTTGTGCCCCCTGAGTTACAACAGGACATACACATATTGCCAAAAAATATTGAACTTGGATCTAAGCATCCAGAGCTAACTCCCAGTTTAGGGAAAATTCAGGGAACAGAAGAACATGACACAAGAAGAAGCAATGAAACAAATTTAAAATGTGGGTAATTCTACAAGAGGAATGACCTGGCTTCTCAATCAATAAAATGGCATTGGTAAAAGGGAGGTGGAACTCTTAAATTTTAAGAGTCTGAAGAAATGTATAAATCAAATGCAGTGAATTAGATCACAAGTTGAATAAACATGTAAAAAGGACATTTTTATGACAATTGGGGAAATGGGAATATTGACAGATAATAAGAAATGTTTTTGTTAGGTGTTTTAATAGCATCGTGGTTATATAAAAATGTTAGAGATAAGTTTATACACATAAGATGGTATGATGTCTGGAACTTTTAAAAAATGCTCATGCAAAAGAACAATAAGGATGAATAACTTAAGTTTGTTAAAATGATGATAAGTCTTGAGTACATGGTTTTTGTTTATTTTTTTGCTATTTTTATGTATTTGAATGTTTCCATAATATTATTTTAAAGGTAAAATTAGCTATGGAATTATAACCAAATTGAAGTAAATGATTTTTTAAATGACTACATATAAAAATTTGTGGATGTTGTCAAAGTTCTGCACATTGGGATATTAAATGTGCTATACTGTATTTGGGAAATACAGATGGAAGATCCAAGTTTTATCTAGTTCACCTGTCGCTACCTCTGTTATCTTGCTTGTCCCATGGTTCTTCATGTATTTAAAGAATGAATTTAAAAAGTAATTACTACAACTACGGAAATTAATGGACTAGACCTTCATTGTCGATTAAGATAGGTGCCAGCAACATGTTGAGCACTCAAAATTGAGCACTTGAATTGTGGCTAGTTCAGATTAAAATGGTGTTAGGTGTTTTTAAAATACACATGAGGTTTTGAAGATTTAGTTTTTAAAAAAGAATGTAATGTATATTCTGTTTCTCGCAGCATTCCTCTTTTGGGATATTCAGAACCCAATTTAAGTGTCTTTCTGCTTCCAAGTAGCACGTTTGCATACTGAAGTCTTGGTTCTACCCTGAATCATGCTTTGTTTTTCCCCCTTCATGAAAGGTAGCCTGTGTTTATAGATGAATAGTTTTCTCAGACTGTTTTTAGCCTATAGATGTCTTGGAATCCCAAGGCCCTTTTACTTTGTACTGTTTCTGTCCCATTAAGTTCAAGCTTGCAGTGCTTCAAGTAGTACAGTAGTCTTAAAAACTGTATTTTCTTTTTTTTAATTTTTAAAAATTATTATTTTTAGAGAGAGCCTGCACACGAGCAGGGGAGGGGCAGAGAGAGAGAGGGAACGAGAATAACAAGCAGGGCTCCATCTCAAGACAGAGATCATGACCTGAACTGAAATCAAGATTTGGTTTCAATCTTCAACTTAGCCACTCAGGTGCCCCTAAAAACTGTATTTTCTATGAATTTTATTAGGGTTCACTCAAAGGATCAACAGCTCTTCTCTATTAGGTTGCCTATAAGGCTGCTGTAGAAAAATGACTTTGAAATTCTTAGAAGCCCTAGTATTTCACAGGAAAGATAAAATTTTGGTTAATCATTATTTGGGATACATTTTCAGGACAGCACCATATATTTGATTACTCCCCTGCCCCCCCCTCCCCCGAGGCCCATTATAACTTTGAATACCCTTTGCTATCTGGAAACACTGCCATGGAACCATCTATGTTTCCTTGAAATTTATTTGAAATATGTAGCAACTGATATGAGTAAAATGTGATTTTTCTCTTTTACTCTGTTATGATGGATTACCTTTATGGATTTTCAAATATTGATCAAGCCCTACATCACTGGAATAAATTCCATTTGTTTGTAGTGCACACTTTGTATGTAGTACATAAATATGTTGTTGGATTTGCTGTGATTGCTATGATGTGCTAATATTTTCTTGAGGATTTTTTTTTAGGATCTTTGCATCTATATTCAGGAGGAATACTGGTTTGTAGTTTTCCTTCATTCTACTGTCTGCCTCATTTTGCTATCCAGGTGATTGTGGCCTCATAAAATGAGTTTCAAGTATTACCTCCTTTCCATTTCTGGTAGAGGTAATGTTGAATAATTGTTAATTATCCTTCAAATGTTTGGTAGGATTCTCCAGTGAAGCCATTTGGGCCTTGAAATGGACTGTCTCCTCAAAATTCATGTGTTCACATCCTAACCCCCAATATGATGACACTAGGAGGTGGAGGCTTTTGGAGGTAATTAAGTTATGATGGTGGATCCCTCCTGACTGAAATTAGTCCATTTGTAAAAGGGCCAGAGAGCTCTCTTACACTTTTGTGCCACCTGAGGATACAAGAAAATGGCAGTCTTTATTCAGGAAGACAGTTCTTGCCAGAAACTAACCATGCTGGCACACTGATGTTAGACTTCAGCCTCAAGGATTGTGAGAAATAAATTGCTGTTGTTTATAAACCACCCAGTCTATTGTACTGTGTTATAGCAGCCTGAAATGAATAAGAGCTATTGGTACCAGAAGTGGGTGCTAATGTAACAAATACCTAAAAATGTGGAAGTGGCTTTGGAATTAATAATAGGTAAAAGCTGGAAGAGTTTTTAGATGCATGCAAAAAATATGGACATTAATGGTGATTTTGGTGATATCTCAGAAAAGAGCTGAAGAGAAAACTTCAAACTTAGAGAATAAGTTATTGACAGATTGTAGAAATGAATGGTAAAGGCAGTAATGATGAAGTCTCAGGTGGAAGTGAGGAACATGTTATTGGAAACCAGAGGAAGGCAGTTCTTTTTATAAAGTGACAAAGAACTGGTGAAATTGCATTCCGTTCTAGTGTTTTGTGGAAAGTAGACCTTGTGAAAAATGAAGTTGAAGGCTCCTGGCTGATTACAAAAAAAAATGCAAGTGGAGAGAAATGACTTAACGATGGAATTTTTGAAACAGGATTTGGGAAATTCTCAGCTGAATATAGTTAAGTAGTGTTAAAATGCTGTTAAAGTGAGGGCATTGATGGGGAAATAATGGGATCCTGTAAGATGGTATGGGGACAAGTGAGAAGGCTCTGACATAGCTGTGACATTGAGCTCCTATATACTGAGTCTTATCAGTAGAAGTAGCCTCATCAGCAGAGGTGGCCTTTCCATCGCTAGTGGCAGTGGCATCCCCACCCACAGTGACATCAGCCTGTCCATTTCCATCTGATGGAATTAACTATGCATTGCTTGAGGAAACTAATGACCTCCTTTGAGGCTGTGGCCATGCAAGACAACGCCACTTCTCAGAAACCTCCACTACCACCCCCTTTTGTTTCTAGATCTATCACTAGACTCCATCCCAGCAGGCTCCTAAAAGTGCAAGTATGACCCATGAGGAGGGGTGCTACAGTCCAAAAGAACTACTTGAGTTTTCTAACTTAGAAATCAAGGGAACAAGTGTGGAAATGGATACTAAGTGTGTGGCATTGTAGTGCAAGGAACATGATTGGAAATTTGGGCAATGAAATCTGGGGGAGAGGTAGGTGGATAGACCTCTCTGAATTAGGGCAAACAAACTGAAGATACCTGTGTCGGATGGCCCATTCTGTGGCTAATAGCTTCTTTCCCCAGCCACCCCTGTCATCCAATGGGCCTGTGAACAAAGTGGCATGGTGGCAGGGATGGAGGTTATGCATGTGATCAGCAACATGGACTTCCACTCACCAAGGCTGACCTGGCTATAACCATTGCTGAGTGCTCAATCTGCCAGAAGCAGAGACAATACTGAACCCCCCAATATAACACCATTCCTTGGGGGTGTTCAGCTAGCTACTGGAAGCAGGTTGATTACATTGGGTCACTTCCATCATAGAAGAGGCAGCGTTTTGGCCTCACTGGACTAGAAACTTAACTCTGGATATGGATTTACTTTCCCTGCATGTAAAGCTTCTGATAAAACTACCATCCATGGACTTAGAGAATGCCTTATCCACTGTCATGGTATTCCTCACAGCATTACTTCTCATCAATTATTACTAATTTGCTGATAGCTTCCTGTTTAGCATGCAATTTTATATCACCCTGACTTGTGAAGGTGAATAATTAACGGGGGCTGGAAGATGTTTCAATTTTTTACACTCTTATGTATTGAATAATTTTTTCCCTTATCATTGTGTCCTGGTGTGTGCTTCTGAAATACATATATATGTATGTGTGTATATATGTATAATATATATTTATAAATATATATTTATATATGTAAATATAGCATTGCAGAGGCAGGACAATGGCATAGAATATCACTATTATAATTTTTTATTGTTGCTGTTTTAATGTGCTTTAATATATATTAGTATTGTATCTTTCTAAACATTTTTACCTTTGCTCTTTATAAATAACTTTTTGTAAAAATTGAGAGAATATACAGAAACACAATGAAAAAATCAAGATCACTGCTATTTTTCCTTCTACCAAAGTAAATCTGTTAAACTGCAAGGTGTTATACTGTCTCCTATTCAGACAGAGTACTTAAAGGGGAAAATAAAAATGGAAATCTTTACAATTTTTACAATCTTTACAATCAGGTCTTCCATGCATTAAAACTGGTTTAACTCTAGTAAGCAGGCATTCTTCTGTGTCTTTTGTTAAGTCTTTACACTTTTAGATAAAGAGCTTACAAATTCCTTGCCTGGTTCAATTATAGACACGTTATACATTTTGTTGATTTCATGACTGGAAATGTTTTGTTACATTATCTAATCATTACTGATATATAAGAAGGCTATTGATTTTTGTATGAAGATTGCAACCTTATCACCTCATTTCTATTGTTTGGTTATTTTGTCTTTTTGTTGGATTATAGCTTCCAGGAATACATTCAGAGAAGATTTCTTAAGTGCCTAATTTATTTCATTGATGCTTAAATGTGAGTTGGGCACAGTCTGGAAATTGATATGAATTGTTTTCTTCCTCTCTGAATTTGATGATTTACTCCATTGTCTTCCTACATGAGTATAATTTGTGAAAGTATAATGTTAATGTATTTCATATTCTTATGTATATAAACTGTTTTTTAAATCTTTCTTGAAATTTTCAGTGTTTTTTAAGACTTACTTTTTGTGTATCAGGTATTACTATTTTACTTAAAATTTTCAAAGCCATCACTTTTAGAACCAGTTATTTTATTTACCATTTTAAAGGAAAGAAAACACTGAATTAAACTATGCTGTGTCACTGATATTAAGATGCATTCCAGTTTCACAGATGTTAAAATCAAAAATATGTATCAGAATTAATGATAATTGGAATTTTATTAACTTGTTAAGGCTCTCTCAAATTGAGTACTTATATCCTTCTTTGTTTTGAGTTTACTTTCATTGATTACTAGTTCAAACATATCTCTCCTCAATTATCTCTGTTATCTTCTGGGGCTTCTATTAAATGGATGGTGGAATTTCTACTTCAATCTTTTGTCAGGTTTTATTCTAATACTTTGAATCACTTTGTTATATTTGGTTCCTCTGACCTGTATAGCAATGAAATCTTCTGGCTTCCTAATTCACAATTCAGCTGTATGCATTCTGTTTTTCAGCCCATCTGCTTAAGTTTTCTTTTTTAACTTTTTTACTTGGAAATAATATAGATAGACAGGAATCTACAGAAATGGTACATTTCACCAAGTTTCCACCAATGGTCACATCTTACCTAAAGTACAATACCAAAACATAGAATTTGACATTAATATAATGTATATATGTAGTTACATGTCATTTTATCATGAGTATAAATATAGATTCATGTAATCACTACTGCACTAAAGATACAGAACTGTTCCACCAATACAAAGATCTCTCTCATGCTGCCCCTTTATAATCACACCTGCACCTCACCTACCATCACTAATTCCTGGAAACCATTTACATCTCTATAATTTTTCATTGAAGTTATATAAATAGAATCATATAGTATGTGACCTTTTGAGATTGGCTATCAGAACTCAGAATGTTTTTGAGATCTCAGTTGTCACATCTATCAATAGTTTGTTCCTTTTTAATGCTGATAGCTCAGAGCCTGGAGCCTGCTTTGGATTCTGTGTCTGCGTCTCTCTCTGTCCCTTCCCAGCTCACGCTCTGTCTCACTGTCTCTCAAAAATAAACATTTAAAAAAAATTTTTTTAAAGAATGCAATCTTGCCATTTGCAACAACGTGGATGGAACTAGAGTGTGTTATGCTAGCAAAACAAGTCAGAGAAAGACAAATATAATTTCACTCATATGTGGAATTTAAGAAGCAAAACATGAACATCAGGGAAGGGAAGGAAAAAAAAAGATTAAAAAGAGAGAGGGAGGCAAAGCGGAAGAAACCTTTAAATACAGAGAACAAACTGAAGTTTGCTGGGGTGGGAGGTGAGTGGGAGGATGGGCTAAATAGGTGATAAGCATTAAGGAGGGCACTTGGGATGAGCACTAGGTGTTATATAGAAGTGATGAATCACTAGGTTCTACTCCCAAAAACCAATACTACACTGTATGTTAACTAACTTTAAATGAATTTAAAGGACACCTGGTGGCTCAGTCAAGCCTCTGACTTTGGCTCAGGTCATGATCTCATGATTTGTCAGTTGTGCTGACAGATCAGAGCCTGGAGCCTGCTTCAGATTCTGTGTCTCCCTCTCTATCTGCCCCTCCCCCACTCACACGCAGTCTCTCTCAAAAATAAACATTAAAAATATTTTTAATAAATAATACTTAAAAAATACTACAAGTAATAAAAAACTATAGGCTAATATTCCTGATGAATATAGATGCAAATATTCTCAGCAAAATATTAACAGAAGAAATTCAACACCATGTTGAAAGGATTATATACAACTATCAAGTGGAATTTCTCCTAGGGATGCAAGAATGGATTAACCTGAAAATCAATAAATGTGTTGTTGTTTTTTCTGCATATGTTTTTTTTTTAACTTTATAGTTTATTGTCAGGTTGGTTTCCATATAACACCCAGTGCTCTTCCCCACAAGTGACCTCCACCATAA
>CM053563.1:15909849-15938986 GCA_028646485.1 Cryptoprocta ferox
GAGACAGGAAACCATCAAAACCCTAGAGGAGAAAGCAGGAAACAACCTCTATGACCTCAACCGCAGCAATTTCCTATGCGACACATCCCCAAAGGCAAGGGAATAGGAACCAAAATAAACTATTGGGACCTCATCAAGATAAAAAGCTTCTGCACTGCAAAGGAAACAATAGAAAAAACGAATAGGCAACCGACAGAGTGGGAAAAGATAGTGGCAAATGACATATCGGATAAAGGGCTAGTATCCAAAATCTACAAAGTACTCACCAAACTCCACACCCGAAAAACAAACAATCCAGTGAAGAAATGGGCAGAAGACATGAATAGACACTTCTCCAAGGAGGACATCCAGATGGCCAACAAACACACGAATCGATGCTCAGCATCACTCATCATCAGAGAAATACATAGAAAACCACACGGAGATACCACCTCACGCCAGTCAGAGTGGCTAAAATGAACAACTCAAGAGACTATAGATGCTGGCGAGGATGTGGAGAAATGGGCACCCTCCTTCACTGTTGGTGGGAAAGTAAACTGGTACAGCCGCTCTGGAAAACAGTATGGAGGTTCCTCAAAAAACTATCAATAAAACTCCCATATGACCCAGCAATAGCACTGCTGGGGATTTACCCAAGGGATACAGAAATGCTGATGCATAGGGACACATGTACCCCAATGTTCGTAGCAGCACTCTCAACAATAGCCAAATCATGGAAAGAGCCTAAATGTCCAGCAACTGATGAATGGATTAGGAAGATGTGGTTCATCTATACAATGGAATACTACATGGCCATGAGAAAGAATGAAATCTGGCCATTCATAGCAAAATGGTTGGACCTCGAGGGTGTCATGCTAAGCGAAATGAGACAGGCGGAGAAGGACAGATACCATATGTTTTCACTCATAGGTCTAACGGGAGAAACCTAACAGAGGACCATGGGAAGGGGAAGGAGGACAAAGAGGGAGAGGGAGGGAGACAAAGCACCAGAGACTCTTGAATACTGTAAACAAACTGAGGGCAGAAGGGGGAGGGGGAAAGGGGAAGGGGGGTGATGGTCATGGTGTAGGTCACTTGTGGGGAAGAGCACTGGGTGTTATATGGAAACCAACGGACAATAAACTATAAAGTTAAAAAAAATAAAAATAAATAAATTTAAAACCTGAAACCATAAACCTTCTAGAAGAAAACACTGGAAAATTCATCTTGGCAATGATATTTTTGATATGACACCAAAAGCATAGATAACAATAGCAAAAATAAACAAATGGGACTACATCAGATTAAAAAGCTTCTGTGCAGCAAAAGGAATCAACAAAATGATAAGGCATTCTTTGAAATGGGAGAAAATATTTGCAAACCAAATATCTGCAAACCATATATTTGATATCCCAAATGTGTAAGGAACTCATACAACTAGAAAGTAAAAAAAGATAATCTGATTAAAAAATGGGCAGAATACTTAGACATTTTTCTAAAGAAACATACAAATGGTCAACAGTTATATGAAAAGATGCTTGACATCACTAATCATCAGGGAAATGCAAATAAAAAACACAAGGAGATATTACCTCACACCTGTTAGAACGGCTATTCTTTTTTTTTAATGTTTATTTATTTTTGAGAGAGACAGAGAGACAGAATGTGAGCAGGAGAGTGGCAGAGAGAGAGGGAGGCACAGAATCCAAAGCAGGCTCCAGGCTTTAAGCTGTCAGCACAGAGCCCAATGCGGGGCTTGAACCCACAAACCGTGAGATCATGACCTGAGCTGCAGTCGGATGCTTAACCAACTGAGCCACCCAGGTGACCCTAGAATGGCTATCCTTAAGAACATGAGGTAACAAGTGTTGTCCAGGATGCAGAGAAAAAGGAGCCCTTGTACAGTGTTGGTGGAAATGTAAATTGGTAGAGTCATTATGGAAAACTGTATAGAGGTTCCTCAAAACCTTAGAAATAGAACTATCATATGTTCTGCCAATACCACATCTGGGTATATGTCTAAAGGAAATGAAATCACTATCTCATATAACTATATCAAAAATCTATCTGTACCCCTATGTTCATTGCAACATATTCACAATAGCCAAGAGAAGGCAACAAATCTGTGTCTACAAACACATGGATAAAAAAAATGTCACATATATATGTACATATGTAATATGTACATATTATATGTATATATATAACACATTTAGTGTATAAAAAGATATAGATGTGCACACACACACACACACACTCACAATGTTACACAATGGAATGTTACTCAGCCATAAAAAGGAAGGGAATCCTGTCATTTGAGACAACGTGAATGAAATTTGAGAGCATTATTCTAAGTGAAATAAATCAGATAAAGGCAAATATTGTATCATCTCACTTATGTGTGGGGCCTTAAAAAACTAAACTCATTGAAACAAAGAGTAGATTCATGTTTGCCAGGGAGGGTCTAGGGCATTGGGGAAATGGGGGAAATGTTGGTTAAAGGGTACAAACTTCTAATTAGAAGATGAATAAGCTGTGAGGATCTTCTGTCCAGCTTGGTAACTATAGTCAACCATATACCTGTATAATTGAAAGTTGCTAAGAGAGTAGATTTATACTAAATCTATAATGATAATATAATGAATCTATCTATAATAAATAAATAATAAAGGTGAGGGGAAAACATCAATGAATCAGTTGTTTCCTAGAAGCCCACAAATGAAGGCAAATGGCTAGAGTTAAATGGAATTCTACATGATTTTAGTATTTGCTTCATTTTCTTACCTACAAGTGTCAACAAATTTAAGTTTACATTGTCATTGTTGCTGATCTGCAGAAACCTGAGGGAGAATGGCTAAGAATTACATCATAATAACAGGTAAAATTTTCTGAGCCTAGTATGTGCCACAGGCTGTTCTAAGGAATTTACACTATTAACATATCTAACACTCCTAATAATGTTATGGGGTGGTTAATCTTATTTTACAGTTAAGAAATTATGGCACAGACACCTTGGAAGACAGTTTGATGGTTTCTTACAAAAGTAAACATACTCTTACCACACAGTCCAGCAATGGAACTCCTTTGTATTTACCCATAATAGTTGAAAACTTATGTTTGTATAAAAACGTGCACACTGATGTTTATATTTATAGCAGCTTTATTCTTAATTGCCATAACTTAGAAGAAAGCAAGATGATCTTCCCTAGGTGAATGGATAAACTGTGGTACCTCCTGGAGATAGGGTATTACTCAGTGCTAAAAAGAAATGAGCTACCAAGCCACAAAAAGACAAGAAAGAGGTATTTGGGTGACTCAGTTGGTTAAGCATCCAACTCTTGATTTTGGTTTAGGTCATGAACCTGTGGTTTGTGAGATGGAGCCCCATGTTGGGCTCTGAGCTAACAGTGTGGAGCCCACTTGGGAGTCTCCCTCTGCCCCTCCCCTGCTCACATGCTCTCTCTTTCAAAATAAATAACTAAACATGAAAAAAAAAGACATGAAGGAAACTTAAGTTCATACTAAGTAAAAGAAGCCAATCTGGAAAAGGTTACAGATGGTCTGATTCTGACTATATGATATTCTGGAAAAGGCAAATCTATGGAGACAATAAAAAAAAAAATCTGCCGTTGTGGGAGGTGAGGAGAGATGAATAAACAGAGCACAGACAATTTTTAGGGTAATGAAAATATTCTTATGACATTATAATGATGGATATATACCATTATACATTTTCCCAACCCACAGAATGTACAACACTAAGGTACAACCCTAAAGTAAACTATAGCCTTTTGGTAATATTATGTGTTAAAGTAGGTCATCCTTGGTTTTAAAAAAATGTACCACTCTGGTCAGGAATGTTTTGTTTTTATTTATTTATTTAATTAATTTATTTATTTTTAAAGAAAAAATTTTTAATGTTTATTTATTTTTGAGAGACAGAGATCAACAGAGAATGAGCAGGGGAGGGGCAGAGAGAGAAGGAGACACAGAATCTGAAGCAGGCTCCAGGCTCTGAGCTGTCAGCACAGAGCCTGATGCGGGGCTTCAACCCATGAGCCACGAGACCATGACCTGAGCCAAAGTCAGACGCCTAACCGACTGAGCCAGTCAGGCACTCCTTGTTTTTATTTTTTTAATGTTTTTTTAAATTTATTTTTTGAGAGAGAGAACATAAGCAGGGAAAGGGCAGAGAGAGAGGGGCACTGAGGATCCAAAGCAGGCTCTGCGCTGACTGGCTGACAGCAGCAAGCCCAATGTGTGGCTCCAACTCACGAACCATGAGATCATGACCTGAGCTGAAGTTGGATGTGCAACTGACTGCACCACCCAGGTGCCCCAGGGATATTGATAATGGAGGAAACTACATATGTGTTAGCAGGGGGTAAATGGGAAATCTTTGTACCTTCCTCTCAATTTTGTTGTAAACCTAAAGCTGCTCCATAAAAAAAGTCTTAAAAAAACCTTTTCAAGAAAAAAAAAAACTATGGCAAGGAGAGTCTCAGTTTAACACATGCATGAAGCTATAGACAGTTTGGCTGGGGCTCGTTAGCCTAGGATAGTTTCACTCACACATCTGGTGGTTGGCAAGTTGGCTACCAGTGTATCTTGGTTCTTTACCAGATGACCATTCTAGCATGCTAGAGCAGATTCATTCACACCAGGTTCATTCACACCATTCACAGACAGAAATGGGCAAATTCCAGTACAGAAATATTTGTCAAGCCACTGCTTATATCACATTTATTGATTTCCCAATAGCAAAAGCATGTGGTTAAGCCCAGATTCAGGATATGGAGAAATAAACATTGCTTTACTTTGTTGTGTTTAATGGAGGATGGAAGGAGCAGAAAAGTCATATTACAAAGTGAATATAAAATGGGCATAAATTACTGTGACTGTTTTTACAGTTAACCACACCAACTATGTCTGTAAATATCTTAAATAAAAATGATCTAAAGATTTTAATTAAAAGATAAAGACTATCAGGGTGTCTGGGTGGCTCAGCTGGTCAAGCATCAGACTCTTGATTTTGGCTCAGGTCATGATCCCAGTCAGGGTCATGGAATTGAGCCCCACATCAGGCTCTGTGCTGATTGTGGAGCCTGCTTCAGATCCTTTCTCTCTCTCTCCCTCTCTCTCTCTCTCTCTCTCTCTCTCTTTCCCCCCCCCCACTCCCCTCCCCTCCTTCTGTCCTGCTGGCACTCTCTCTCTATAAAAAAAAAATTGAAGACTATCAGACTAGATTTTATGTAAAAAGATCTACAAGACATACATTACATATGACAGAGAATGGGTGAAAGTAAAAAGATGGTGGGGGGATCAACATGCAAATCCTAACCAAAAGAATGCTGGGGTAGCTATTTTAATAGCTGATAGACTTTGAGGAAATAGATATTACTAAGAATAAATAGGAACAAAATGATAAAAGGAGCAATTCAACATAAAAATTGAATAATTCTAAATTTGCCTCTTTTTTTTTTAAATTTGAGAGACAGAATGTGTGTGCAGGGGAGAAGGGCAGAGGGAGAGAGAGAGAGAGAGAGAGAATTCCAAGCAGGCTCCATGGAACCTGATGTAGGGGTCAATTCCATGACCCTGGGATCATGACCTGAGCTGAAATTAAGAGTCTGATGCTCAACTGACTGAGCCACCCAGGCACCCTGGAATGTATATTCTTTTCAAGTGAATGTGGACCATGTGGCAAAATAGACCATATACTAGGCCATACAGCAAATCTAATATACTTCATAGGATTGAAATCATGTAAATCTCTTGTCTGACCACAATGGAATTAAACTAAAAACCAAAAACCATTACAAAACAAAACTTTGAAAATTTCCCAAGTTATCAGAATTTAAGCAACATAATTCTACAAAGGCAGTGGATCAAATAATAATACGTGAAAATAGAATTAAAAAATATTTTGAACTTATTGATAGTAAAAATATAACACTTGTAGGATGCAGTAAAAGCAGTAATTTGAGGCATGTTTATAGCTCTAAATGCATACATTAGAAAGGAGCAAATACTGAATATGAATAATGTAAGCCTCTATCATAAGAAACTAAAAGAAAGAATATCAAATTAAACCAAAAGAAAGTGAAAGGAAAGAAGAAATAATGATATGTATGGACATGTCTAAAATAGAAAGCTGGGGCGCCTGGGTGGCTCAGTCGGTTGAGTGTCTGGCTTTGGCTCAGGTAATGATCTCCCAGTTCGTAGGTTTGAGCCCCACATCAGGCTCTGTGATAACAGCTAGCTCAGAGCCTGGAGCCTGTCTTCAGATTCTGTGTCTCCTTCTCTCTCTGACCCTCCCCTGCTCACGCTGTCTCTCTCTCTCTCAAAAATAAATAAAACATTTAAAAATTTTAATAAAAATTAAAATAGAATAGAATAGAAAGCAAACTTGTAATAGAAAAAATAAACTGAGCCAAAAGCCAGTTCTTTGAAACATCAACAGAATTAGAAGAAAATAATCCCACAAGAAGAAAAAGATTTTATAGATATTAAAGGGTAAACAGGAAGACTTTATGGACAACTTTATGCCAATAAATTTGATCTTCAAATAAATAAAAAATTTCTTAAAAAATACAACTTGCAGAAATGACATGAGGAAAAAAACATAAAATGTGAGTAATTGTTAAAAAAATAAATCTTCAATTATAAATCTCCAACAAGGAAAACTCCAGTTCCAGATGTTTTCACTGGTGAATTCTTCCAAATATTTGATGGAATACAAAATATCAGTCATGTACAAAGTCTTACAAAGGATAGAAAAAGAGGAATGACTTCTCGATTTCCTCTATGAAGCCAAAAACATCTTTATATTAACCCTGAAATTTTCAGGAAAAGAAAAACAGAAAAGCAAAGCCCTAAATGAAATATAGCTAGGCAAATTCAGTGAATGATAAAGAAGATAATAAGTCACAACCAAATTTGTATTCTAGGAATGCTAGATTGTTTCACATACAAAAAATAATCAGTGTAACTTACCACATTAACAGAATAAAGGAAAAAATTTTAAGATCCTCTAATATGCAGGATATCCATTAAAAAAAATTCAACATCCATTATAACAACTCTCAACAAAAGTGGCAGAAAAGAAAATTGCCTGAATCTGATAAAGAACATCTTTAAATAATCTCAGATAACAAACCTAATGGATTCCTCAAGGGAACAAAACATGGATATCTACAGCTGATACTTGCATTTGTTATCATACTGGAGACCCAAGCCAGTGCAATAAACAGGAAAAAAGGAAAAAGTATAAAGATTGGAAAAAGAAGAAATATAGCAGTATCTGTAAATAACACAATTTATATGTAGAAAATCCATAAGAATTCTAAAACTTTTTTTAATGTTTATTTATTTTGAGTGAGAGAGAGAGAAAATATGAGCAGGGCAGGGGTAGAGAAAGAGGGTGAGAGAAAATCCCAAGCAGGCTCTGCCATGGGACTTGATTCCACAGAACTTCAAGATAATGACCTGAGCTGAAATCAAGAGGCAGACGTTTAACCAAATGAACCACCGAGGCACCCCTAGAATTCTAAAACTCTTAATAAATAAACAAATTTAGCATACACAAAAGTATTTCTCATAGCAACAAAAACACAAAAATAACAAGGCACAAAAATCCTCAACAAAATACTAACAATTAAATATAGTAACAAATAAAAAATAATTTATAAACCATGACCAAGTGAAATTTGTGCCAGGAACGTAAGGTTGGTTTAGCATGCAAAAAATCAATGTAGTATATCAATAAAATAAAGGGCAGAAAGCACATGATGTCTGACAAAGAAAAAGCATTTAACAATATATAATACCCTTTGATGATAAAAACACTCAACAAAGTCAGAATAGAGGAAAACTTCCTCAGTCTAGTAAAGGGAATCTATGAAAAATCCACAGCTAACATCATAATTAACTGAGAAAGACAATGATTTTCCCCAAGATATGTGGCATAGCCATACAATAGAATAGTATTCAGCAATAAAGAGTAATAAAGTAATGTTACATACTACAACAAAGATAAATCTTGAAAACATTATATTAAATGAAAGAAGCCAATCACAAAAAAACAAATATTGTATGATTCCATTTATTTGAACTATCCTGAATAGGCAATTCTATAGATATAGATAGAAGATAAATGGTTGCCTGTAACTAGGGGATAGGAGACAGGAATTAGGAATTACTGCTAATGGGTGTGAGATTCCTTTTTCAGGTGATGAAAATGTAAAATCATTGATTGTGGGGTAATTGGTTGTATAATATACTAAAAACAACTCAAGTGAACACTTTGCGGGGCTGGAATTCATGAATCATGAATTCATGACTTGAGCCAAAATCAAGAGTTGAATGGCTCAACCAACTGAGCCACCCATGCGCCCCTGAAGTGAACACCTAAATGGGAGAATTTTATGGTATGTTAATTATATCTCATAAAGCTGTTTTTTATAAAGACATAAATACTTTCCAATGAAAATTATAAAATGTTGCTGAGAAAAATTAATGAGGACTCAAAGAAATGGAGAGATACGCCAATATTTGTTAATCAGAAGACTCAGTATTGTTAAGATATCAATTCATCCTACATTTATAGGGTCAAAGAATGCCAGTTAAGTCCCTTCAGGTTTCTTTGTGTAAATCAACCAGCTGATTCTTGAAATATATATGGAATTGCATAGGACCCAGAATACCCAATATAATGAAAAAGAATAAAGTTTAAAACTTATACCATGATATTTCAATACTTACTCTAAAGACAATTTGGTATTAGTGCAAGAATAGCTATGAGAATACCAATGAGACAATATAGTATAGAAATAGGCTCACAGATATAAGGTCACTTGATTTATTACAAAGGCACTATTGCAATTCAATAAATAGTGATGGGGCAAATGATTATACATATGGGGGAAAAATGTCTCGATCTTCATCTCAAAAGAAAGAAACAAAAGAGTTAATTTGAGATGAATCATAGCCATAAATGTGAAAGGTGAAACAATCAGATCTCTAGAAGAAAAATAGAATATCTTCATATTCTTATGATAGGAAAAAGCTTTTAAACAGAACGAGACATATTAAATAAAATGTTAATAAATTGAACTTCATTTAGATTAAAAGCAGTTGTTCTTCAAAAGCCTTCATTATTAGAGTGAAAAGGCAAGCCATAGCCTGGAAAAGATATGTATAATGCAAATGTCCTACAAAGACCTCATATCCTAGTATATACAAATATCTATGAATAAATAGAAAAAACACAAACTGATTTTAATAAAATGGTCCAAAGCTAAACAGACAATTCAACATAGAAGTTATCCAAGTGACTGGCATATGAAAGGATGCTAAAGTGAGTATTCATCAGGGAAATGCAAATTAAAATCATACTGAGATACCGGTACCCACCTTCTAGTATTATAAAAATTAAAAAGACTGATACTACCAAGTGCCTCAAAGGATATGGAGCAACTGGAACCCTTTACATTGCTGATAGAAGTATAAATTGACACAACAACTTGGGAAAATGATTCGGCAGTATCTCCACAGATACATACAAATCTACTTTACAATCCAGCTATTCTACCTTGGATTCCTAATGAAAATCAATGCTATGTCTCCCAAAATATGTAAGATTGATCATAGATTTATTCATAAGAAAAAACTGGAGGGGCATCTGAGTAGCTCAGTCAGTTAAGTGCCCGACTTCAGCTCAGGTCATGATCTCAGTTTGTGGGTTTGAACCCTACATCAGGCCCCGCACTAACAGTGTGGAGCCTGCCTGCTTGGCATTCTCTCTCTTTTTCTCTCTCTTTGCCCCTCCCCAACTCACGCTTTCTCTGTCTCTCAAAAATAAATAAATAAACTTAAAAAAAAAGAAAAAAGGAAAAACTGGAAACCCACCCAAATGTGTATCAATATAGAATGAATATATTGTAGCAAGATTTAGACTGCTGCAGCCCACAGGCAAAATATGGCCTGTCACCTGCTTTGGTATGGCCAATGACCTAAGAAAGGTTTTACATTTTTAAATGGTTGAAAAAATAAAAATAAGAGTAGTATTTTGCAATATATAAAAATTATATGAAATCCAAATTTCAGTGTCCATAAATAAAGTTTTCTTGGTATACAGCCACACTCATTTGTTTACATATTGTCTATGGCTGTTCTCATGCTAGAATAGCAGAGTTGAGTAGGTGTGACAGATATCTGGCACACAAAACGGAAAACATTTACTCGCTGGTTAAAGGACTCATCTCAGAGTCTTAATGTTGACAAAAACATGTCGGGCACATATTATTACATTGATTACATTCAAATGAAGTTCAAGATTACAGAAAAGCAATCTATGGTGCGAGAAGTCCAAATAATGGTCCTTTCAAAGTGGAGTCACAGATGACCAGGATGGGGCACAAGGGAAAATTCTGGCATTTTGGAAATCAATGTTCTTTATTTTGATCTGTGTGTGGTGACTGCCTGTGTATGCAAAAATCATGGAGGTGTATATATAATAATTTTGGACTTTATGTAAATTATTCCTAAAAAAAAAAGACTAAGGCTGAAATTGCACTTTTTCCCATCTCTCTTTATTTCAATAATAAAACTCAATTTTCAAATTATTTGCCAGATGAAATTCTTGTTTCTCCAATTTAGTTAGCCACATATAACTTTAAATTTAAATTTATTAAAATTAAACAAAATTAAAAATTCATTCCTCAGTCAAACTAACCACACTTAAGGGACTTGAATAGTCATATGTGGCTAGTGGCTACCACACTGGACAGCGCAGATACAGAACACAGAATCAGGTTTTACAGAAAGTTCTATTGGACAGCTGTACTCCAAAACCTTACCTAAAAGTTCATTTTAAAGGTGAAGAAACTGAAGCTTTGAGATACATAGTGCTGCATACATTTTTCCCACATTCACTGCTACAGATGAACTTTCAATGTATCATTCATTTAACACTTCTATAATTATATTGGAAACTATTCTAAATTAATAAGCATGCAAACAAAGAAAAAGCATTTTCTTGTCAGTTATAAAATATTTAGACTGATTAATCCTAGACATCACCCTTAGTCACACGGTCCTGGAACCACTCTCACATATCCCAAAGGGATCACACGGTTATACACTAACATCCCTCTTACAGTCTTATTAAACACAATCTGACACACAGCGCACTCCCCACAATCCTCTTTCCCTGCATTGGACACTTGGATACAAACACACGTCCGTGAAATGTCAAGCCCCCAATGCCACTTGAGCAGAAACCCAGTTGTCACAGCTACTACGTCCGAGAAATCTGAACCCTACCTCCTGGCCTTCTGCAGCTTTTTCAGTCCTGGACTACATTTATCTGAAGGCATCACTTCAAGACCCAACCTCTGGTAACCTCCTTGAGATTTTCTGGGGGAGTCACTTGAGTGAAACGAAATAGGTTCGGCTCACAAGTAGTAGCGTGAGATCTCCCATTAGAGCAAGGGAGACTCAAGGCTCGGGTCGATTGCGAGCCGCAGAATGTGGCCACTGCCTCTGCATTCTGTTGGATCGAGCGGGGGTCACATTTTTGACTACATTTCCCGGAGGCCACCGCGTCCCTGCGCCATTTCGTACACTTATTCCGTTACGTCTTGATGCAAGGATCCAGTCTACAGGGGCCAGGTGAGTGGACCGTCTCACTGGGACCCGCACGCTGCATTTGATTTGGAGCATCCGGAAAGAAGTTCCTATATGGTTCTGGGAATACCGGTATGCCGGCTGGGGTTCGGTGCTATGAAGAATCGGGACGATCCCGGCTCTGGACTACGTTTCTCCTGGGTCATAGAGCTCCAGGTTGATTCCTTACGGAAGTCGGCCTTGCCTGCGGAGTGGCTGTGACCTCCCGCCGGCAATATCTGCACCGTCACCTCGGTTCCGACCGGCAGGGGCGTGGCGCTGTTAGCTTTTTCCATCCGTCCCCCAGTGCTGTGGGCGTGCACTCGGCGCCCCTCTCAGCTGGCAAACTCTGCACCTTGACTTTGGTTCCGGTAGGACAGGATAGGGAATATATTACCCTTAACGGTTCCACCGTGCAGGATGTGTGCGTCCACTTCCATGGCAGCGCGATGGGCTCGCCTGCCGTCTTCTAATGCTTTTAGCGGCTGGGGATACTTCGCACCTGTGTATGTTACCCCCTTTTGACACGGACAGAGTCCGTTGAGAATCCCAGGGTTCCAGCTGCTGTAGTTCCTTCACTTTCTGTGCAGAGAACGTGGATATTTTGAAGTTGTATAATGAGGATTTACACCTGGAGCGCCATAGGAAAGGGGAAGACCACCGTAATAAGATGTCCCATTCTACTTTGAGAGCCCTGTGGGGAAAATCAATCCCTTTCTCTGGTCTGACGTTGTGGGAGATGATCCTAAATATTTTGTTGGCTCTGAGAAAGGCTTGATAGCCTAGGATTGTTTACTCCGTTCGACTTTTTCTAACAGAGCCACAAAGGAAAGGAAAAGAATGTTGCACATTTAAAAGGCTTGCCTAAAATAAGTTGCCATTTTCTTTCTTTCCTCAAGTTTCTTGCTTTTCAGGATGTTGCAGTATGTCCTGCAATATCTTCTTAACAAGAGCCAACCGTTCAGTGACTTATATTTAGGCATAGCTATCCCCATAAATGATGATGCTCCAGGGATGAGCTCAGTAGGCTAACTCCACTCCCTAACCACACTACACTTGTTCTCCCCACCCAATGGCAAATCAGCCATTTCTAAGATTTTTGATGAGAGAGAACTATACCCTCTGGAGGAAACTTGAAGATTTTTATTTTAACTTTATTATGGAAATTTTCAAGCAGGATAGAAAACAATACAAACCCCAATGTGCTCAATACCCACCTATAATTTAAAATATTTGCAAATATCCTTATATCTATCCTTCCTCCTTTTTTCTGTAGCATTTCAAAAATTATATAATATTATCCATATGTATGCATATATAACCAAAAAGAACATATTTTTAGATAACCACCATGATGTTATCCCAGCTCTAAAAACTGACTGTAATTCCATTATATCATATATGCAACACATACATATTCGTTTCCCTGATTCTTTCAAAGATAGGTTTTTACAATTGGTTTGTTCAAATTATGATCCAGATAAGGTCTACACAGTGCATTTGGTTGCCAAACGTCTTTAATTTCTTTAATCTGCCAATTTCCCTTCTATTTTTTGCTTTTTTAAAATTTTAATTGGTATCACTGATTTGTTAAAAAAAACTGGGTTGTTTATAGAATATTCTACATTCTGGTTTTGGCTAATTGCTTCCTTGGGCTGTCATATAATTTGTTCTCCTATGCCTCATATTTCTGTAAACAATCAGATATGGAAATTTGATCAAATCCAGATCATATTTTGTATAAATCACATTTTCAGACAAAAATAATTCATAGTTGGTGCTTTGTACTTCCGATTACATGACATCCAGAGGCTTTTAGAGTCTGGTGTTCCACTTTTGGTGATGCCATATTGATCAGTGTTGAGTGCTGTCCACTTAACCTTTTTATAAAGCTCCCCTTTCTTTTAAACCTATTAATAGAGGAAGGTATTGTCCACCCCCCACCCCCTGCCCCCAGGGGATAAAAATTGGTTCTTAGCAAGAAAAACTCTTAAGATATTGCAATGCTTTGTGGCCCTTGGAGCCACATAGTACATAAACACATATACAGTATATCTGTGGCTTTAAAATTTTATAGTTGAATAGTGGTGGTTAGGGGAAAATAGGTGTTTAAAAAGGCTCTTTCAGAGCTAATAAATGGGAAAAAGAAGATTAAGAAACACAAAGTTTATAACATCCATTTATGATTGATGGTGAGATCTGTTATATCATTAAAGATTACGTATAGTGATTTAAAATTTTTTAAATTTGTTTTCTTATTTATTTTAGAGAGAGAGAGAGAGAGACAGAGTGCGAGCAGGGGAGGGGCAGAGAGAGAGAGAGAGAAATAGAAACAGATTCCTAAGCAGGCTCCAGGCTCTGAACTGTAAGCACAGAGCCTGGCACAGGGCTCAAACTCATGAACCACGAGATCAAGACCTGAGCTGAAGTCTGATGTTTAACAGACTGAGCCACCCAGGCACCCTACATATAGTGATTTTAAAAAATTCTCTCACTTCCTTCTGCATTTCTTAGTTGGAGTTCCATAAATAAGAACTTCTTCAAAACTATTTGGTTATCCTAAAATTCAGTTCATAGAGAAAGACAATAATCTATTTGATTCTTTCCCTTTATATATTAGTTTTCAGAGAAATGAGTTGCTGTCCTACAACCTCCTAAAGAGTCCCAAAAGTAAGTGAGTCAATTTATTTTGAGTACCATGAGACTCATGGTTTTTTGAAATACATTTGATAGGTTTCCAACCATTGTAATCATTTTTTGAGAGAGAGAGAGAGAGAGAGAGAGAGAGAGGACACATGTGCACATGAGCATAAGCAGGGAGGGGCAGAGAGAGAATATTGGGGCTCAGGGCCTGATGCGGGACTTGATCTCATGACTGTGAGATGAGGACCTGAGCCAAAATCAAGAGTCAAACACTTAACTGAGTCACCCAGGTACGCCTCATTATTCTTTTTTACCTCAAACTACCCTCTATGTATTGATTATTATTTTTTTAAGTTTATTTTTTCATTTTGAGAGTGAGAGAGAGTGTGAGTGGGGTGGGGCAGAGAGAGAGGGAGAGAGAGAGAATCCCAAGCAGGCTCTGTGCTGTCAGCATGCAGCCAGACATGGGGCTCAAATTCACCAACCATGAGATAATGACCTGAGCTGAAATCAAGAGTTAGACGCTTAACCAACTGAGCCACGCAGGTGCCCTGAACTGCTCTCTCTTTAGCCAATGGGAGTCCTTTCCGGTCAGTTCGTATGTCTTTTGACATGATCATATTAGAATTGGTAGCTTATTTGCTTTCTGGCACAAGCTGTCCCAAGTTCACCTTGTACATTTCCTGTGCCAGATCCAAAATGAGCCATCTCTCTAAGGAGTTCTGGTTCCTCTTCTGGGTCATGGCATATAGAGACTACAGTCTGGATATTGGGAATATTCATTGCCATAGGGCTGTCATTTCTTCTAGGACTTTTCAGAGGACAAAGCTAGTAAAAACTTGTTTTTAATGTATAAACCATAATCATGAATTCATAATCATATTTCCATTCAGACCAATGATAACAGGGTTTTTTTACTCATTTGATTTTTACTTTATCTCTCCTTTTATACTGACATTCTTGGTTGCTAACAACATTAATGTAATTAATCTGTTTTACCCTAAAATATACGTATAATGGTTTCAAAACAATAGCAACATTACAACTATCAAAATAGGTAATGCATTTAATTTATTTTGGTTATCATATTTCCTATTTTTAAGGTTCATGTGTTACATTTGCTTATGCCCTTTAGTATCTTAATTAAGTATAAATGTTCTCATAACATTGATTTTTAAAAATTGTTTTGATATTACACTCACAGAAATAATATTACACCCCCAAAATAGTAGAATGAACTGTCAAATGCCTTTATAGATTTACTAATTGTTAACATTAGGTTTTCATTTGCTCTTTCCTTCTACATATGTACTTTTTTTCTGAACCAGTTGGTAGTAATTTTCAGATATCATGTTCCTTTATCCATAAAAATACATCAGTGTATTGTTCTAATTACAAGGACTATCACTATTGTTCATTTATTAAAATCAGAAAATGTAAAATAGATATAATAAATATTTAATTCATAATTCATAGAAAAAGTTTGCTAGTTGTCCCAGTAGTGCCTTTATGAAAGGCCTTTTTTCCCCTGATCTGGGATCCATTCTAGAATCACATCTAGGATTAAACATTTCATTCAGTTATCACATCTCTTTAGTTTTATTTAATCTGAAACAATTCCTGGGTCTTTTTTTTTTTTTAAGTTTTTTTATTTATTTTGAGAGACAGGGAGAGGAAATCCCAAGCAGGCTCTGTACTATCAGTGTGGAGCCCAGTGTGGGGCTGGATCTCAGGAACGTGAGATTATGACCTGAGCCCAAATCAAGAGTTGGATGCTTAACTGACTGAGCCACCCAGGCGCCCCATGGGCCATTTTTGTTTCCCTCATTATCTTGACATTTTTGAAGAGTGCAGGTCAGTTATTTTGCAGATTGTACTTCAATTTGTGTGTCTTTGATGTTTCCCCCTGATTTGATAAAGGTTATGAATTTTTGTCAGTAATATTGCTTCAGTACATTCCTCAGTACCTTCAGCTAGCTGCTTTTTGTATTATGTCTATATTTGATAGTACTCTCTGTAGGGAAGTTAGTCCAGTAGGATCTTAATCATCATTGGAATTCGATGTCTTCTCAATTTAGTTTCAGTTTAGGTTTCTCTTATATAAATAACGTTGAACATTTTTCAGATGTGTAATGGTCCATTGGCTTTTCTTTTTGATGAATTGTCTTTTTTTGTTTTGTCCTTTTTAATAATGATTTGTAATCTTTCTCTTGATATTTAAAATGAAGCTCTGTTAGTCTTTGGAAGAGTCACTCTTTTTTATTTAAGTTACAGATATCTTCTTCCAATTTGTTATTTGTATTTTATTCTTTTTCTCTGTGCAATTTTAAATATAGTAAAATGTATTAATTTGATTGTAAGGAACAGAAAGTTTCTCCTCTCAACTTAAAAGGAACCCAGTCATTTTTTTCTTTTAACATGACTATAAGCTGAATGTTTGACCCTCCTCCAAAACTCATATGTTGAAATCCTAATGCTCAAAATGATGGTATTCAAAGTTGGGGCTTTGGGAAGTAATGAGATCATGAGGGTAGCTCCCTCATGAATGAGATTAATGCCTTTGTAAAAGAAGGCCAAGAGAGTTCCCTTCCCCTCTGCCCAGTGATGATACAGTGAGAAGTCTGTGACCGGAAGAGGGCCCTCATTTGGCCAAGCCAGCACCCTGATCTTGGACTTCCAGCCTCCAGAGCTGTGAGAAAGACATTTCTGTTGTGTATAAACTGCCTGGTCTGTGGTATTTTGTTATAGCAGCCCAAATGAACTAAGACTGGCATTTTTATGATTTCACTTTTAAAAAAAATGTTTATTGATTGATTTTGAGAGAGAGAGAGAGAGGGCAAGTAGAGGAGGAACAGAGAAAGAGGGGCGATCCCCAGCCAACTCCATGCTGTCAGCACAGGGCCTGATCCAGGGCCCAATCTTATGAACTGTGAGATCGTGACCTGAGCTGAAATCAAGAGTTGGACACTTAACGTACTGAGACACCCAGGTGCCCCCAATTTATATTTCAATTTATATGTCAAATATCCTATCCATGTTCAGAGAATTAACCTCTTTATAATATTTCTTTTTAGCCCATATATTCTCAATAAGGTGATACTGCCTCCTAGAGGACGAAAATTGGTGTTGGGCAAGGATGTGGGATGGGGCTGGGGTGGGAGTGGGAATCTTAGATACTACAGTGCCTTGTGGCTCTCCAAAATTCAATTTACCCAACAAAATCTTATTCCTCATTATTCACTCTCTCCTTGGCATTTCTTGGGTATCACATGAACAACACCAGCACTGAGGTCATGGAAGGTATATGTATACAAGATAAGTGCTACCAAAAAAGATCACTGCTCCAAAACTGTGGCAAATAGGTGGCTGTGAATGGAGAACTTTCTCTCAATTGGTTGCTCAATCTTGAAGTTATATCACAAGAGGTGGCCTTGTGTTTGCCCATTAGCTGCCTTGTGGATGCTGTTTCTATTTGATCATGCTTTTGTATTTGACTTGGGATTTGCGGATTAAATAAAAATAATGTCTTATTATTCTACAAAAGTTATTCAATATGTCTATTAAGGACAAATTTGGACTTAGCTAAGGAATGACTTTATTCAAAGGATCACTGCAGTGAGGGAAGGAAGACTTGTAATTGGGAGAACACTCCAACCATAAGATCTTCAGGCATCTAAAAGGTCAGGCAGAAAAGAATTTTCTTTTATAAGGAGGATAAACAAAGCCAGAAAAGAATGGATGTAGGTAGCGTGTGGGCCAAGTGGGTAGTCAGTTGTGTAGATTTTGTTCTCTGAAGCTTGAATCATTGTTTGCATCTTTTGCAAGAGGATTGTTTGCATCCTTTGCTGGTACAGAATATGGGATAGGCCAAAGTTCAAGGGCCTGAGAGGAGAGAAGCCTGACTAAAGTTTGGTCAAGTGAAGTTGTCAGGCATTTTGTCCAGAATAGTGAGTGCGGTCAAATAGATCAGCTAATCATTTATGAGACAAAGAATGGCCATTTGGAGGCTCTGCCTAGACTTCTCATAGGTTAAAAAGGGGTGGAGGGGTCATCCTCTAGTCTTATCTAAGTCATACAGGGAAGGAGGTTCACTTCATTCAGCTGTTTCCCACTCTATAAAGGATGAGGGGGTATCTCTCATTGTGACTATTTTTCAGGATCATAAATCTTGGGTAAAGTTCAACATTGTGAAACCTGTTAATTATGTCAAGTGCCGAGAAGTTAAAATGTTGACAATATGTGAATGAAGATCAAGCAACTAGTTAGTTAAAAGTTTCTTCTATCTAGTAAAAGTTAAGTTCAATAAAAATAATTTTTAGTAAATTAATTTTTTTAATTACTTTACTTTTTGCTGGAAAAGAATGGTTTTGAATGATATATTAAAATTTTAATCACAATGTTTATATTATATACTTATTTTTTAAATATTTTTTTATTTTTGGAGACAGAGAGAGAGAGAAAGAGAGCGAGAGAGAGAGAGAGAGAGAGAGAGCGAGAGCACAAGCAGGTAAGGGGCAGAAAGAGGAGGAGACACAGAATCTGAAGCAAGCTCCAGGCTCAGAGTTATCAGCACAGACCTGATGCGGGGCTTGAACTCACCAACTGTGAGATTGTGACCTGAGCCTCGTCGGATGCTTAACCAACTGAGCCACTCAGGTGCCTCTATATTATATAAACTTATATATAACTTATGTATAACATATATTCTTATATAAATACATATATAACAGTATATCTGTCCTATTAAAATTTCATGGTGGAAGGGGACAATTAGGAAAAAAAGTATCTAAAATGACTCTTCAGAGAGGCAGTGATGGAAAACAATGTTGGGAAATGCTGTTCTAGCCATTTGCACAAATCTATTTTTATGTCTTCCAGGAAGTATTTCAAGTTTTTCTTCCTACAGGTTTTATGCATTTCTTGTCAAGCTTAGGCCTAGATACTTCATCCTTTTTGTGGCTTTTCTTTATTATATTTCTACATGGTTATTGTTTTGTACATAAAGGTCATTTCTTTTCATGCTAATTTTATATACTGCTAATTTACAAAGTTCTCTTATTGTTTGTTGTAACTTTTTTTTTCTTTCATTGCATCTCCTGGCATTTTAAGGCATGCTGTCATATCTCACAGAGGGAGTTTTGCCTATTCTTTTCCTATTCTTATTGCTCTTGTTGATTTCTCTTGCCTTTTTATATTGGCTAATATAGTTAATACAGTGATTGATGATGGTGAGAGTAGTGGGTATTCTTGCCTTGTTTCTATTGTTAACCTGAAAATAGAGTGCTGCAGTGAGAGGCAAAGAGCGCTTACTAGGATCAAAGAATTTCAATTCAGGGAGCACAGATTCAGGTAGAAACAGTGTACCACTTAGAGTGAAAGCAAGAATTTTTTCGTCATGAGTTAAGAAGAGGGAAAAAAAGGCTAAACTAGTTGTGGTTGTACACTGACTACTGATTATAACGTCAGAAAGTCCATAACCATCAGTCTTATGATCAGGATCTGTTCTCCTGACTTTTTTTTTTTTAATTTTTTATAGTTTATTTATATTGGAGACAGAGAGAGACAGAGCACGAGTGGGAGAGACAGAGAGAGAGGAAGACACAGAATCTGAAACAGGCTCCAGGCTCTGAGCTGTTAGCACAGACCCGATGCGGGGCTTGAACCCACAAACTGTGAGATCATGACCTGAGCTAAAGTCGGATGCTTAACTGACTGAGCCACCCAGGTGCCCCTGTTTTCCTCACTTTGCAAGCAGTTGCCTAAAACAATTGCCATTTTGCCCAGTCCATAGGTTTTGGCCCAGTTCAAATAGAGAGGCATAAGGCAGTTTCTCTGGAGTGGTCCTTCTGACTTCATTTTAAAATGGCTCCATTCAGGTCGATTTTTCCCACTAACATTAAATTAGTCATCATTTCCTATATCTTATTGTGTTCTTACCAGGAATGGTAAGAATGGATAGTGAATTTTGTGAAATTTGGGTGGGGGTAGCATTTATGAAGATAATATGATTTTCTTCCATTGAACCATTAATATCATGAATTATTAGTGGACATTCTAATATTAAACTATGTTTCTATTACTGAGAAAGTCCCACTTAATTATGATTTTTAAATGTTTATTTATTTATTTATTTATTTATTTTTGAGAGAGAGAGAGAGACACATAGTGGCAGAGAGGGGCAGAGAGAGAAAGGGAGACACAGAAACCGAAGCACGCTCCAGGTTCCGAACTGTCAGCACAGAGCCCAATGTGGGGCTTGAACTCGTGAGATATGAGATCATGACCTGACCCGAAGTTGGATGCCTATCCTACTGAGCCTCCCAGGCACCCTGATTTTTTTGTTTGTTTGTTTTTTGAACATGCGGTTTGCTGGTATGTCAAATTTTGTGATAATATGTGTGATATGATTATATATTTGTTTTTTCCCCGGTTCTTGGCACAGAGCTCCTAACACCCTGGGAGTTTTCTGAGTAATAGGAGTGTCTTTTGTTTTTCATAATAAGCCCTTTTGATCACACCTGACTATATGCTAATGAGGTAGCTAGGGTGGGGCCCCTAGATAGTCTCAGAATGGGGTTGGAGCACCAGAAAGACCAATGATTAAAGGATTGGCACTTTCCAACCCATCTGCTGACCTCCAGGAAAGGGGTGGGTGGCATTGGTGGTTAAGGGCCATAAAGATCCTTGCACTAGGATATTTGATGAGCCTCTGGGTTGGTGAACACACTGAGTTGTTGTGAGGGTGGCACTCCCAGAGAGGACAGGGGAGCTCCAAGCATTTCCCCTCCCAGTACCTTGTCCTATGCATCTTTTCCATTTGGCTGTTCCAGACTTGTATCCTTTATAATAAATTCATAAATGTAAATAAAGTACTTTCCTAAGTTCGGTGAGCCATCCTAGCAAAGTATCATACCTAGGAGGGGATTGTGGGAGCCCCCAATTTATAGCTGATTGGTTAGAATTACTAGTGGCCAGAGATTTCAGACTGGCTTCTGGAGTCAGGAGCAGTCTTGTAGGACTGAGCCCTTAAGCTGTGGGAGCAAAGCATCTCACTTTGTGAGTGTTTGTAGTGGTGGGGGGAGGGTAGGTACCTGAGGAGGCTGATCCCCCCAGGGCTCCCTATGTATGCCCCTATCCTAAAGATGTGAGATCCCCTGGAAAACTAGCACCCTCTGAGGTCCTGTTCAGCATCAGGGCAATTCAGGAGTCATCTGGCCTGAATCCTTTCTGCTGTAGCTGTATTTCATTGGCTTTGCAAGAAGACTAAGATTTTTCCAAACTCCCTCAAAGAAGTGAAATAGGGGTGTCTGGGTGTCTCAGTCGGTTAAGCGTCCAACTTCAGTTCAGATTGTGATCTCGCAGCTTGTGGGTTCGAGCCCCGCGTCGGACTCTGTGCTGACACTTCAGAGCCTGAAGCCTGCTTCCGATTCTGTGTCTCCCTCTCTCTCTCTGCCCCTCCCCACCTTGCACTCTGTCTCTCTCTCTCTTAAAAATAAATAAACATTAAAAATTTTCAAAAAAGAAGTGAAATAAAGATAGTGTCAAGGTGCTTATTTTGTGGGCTCTGAAGCAAGTCTTATCTCATGGCTTCTTTTTCTCTCTCCAGCCCTGCCTTCTCTGGACTCTGTACATCTCCAGGAAAAGAACCCAGAAAACCAGTCAGTCCTGAAAATTCTAAAAATCATGCCCCATGTGAGTTACTATTTCATTTTTCCTTTTTTTTTTAGATTTTTTTTTTTTTTTTTTTTAGTAATCTCTGCACCAAACATGAGGCTCAAACTCACAACCCTGAGATTGAGTTGCAATGTTCTACTGACTGAGCCAGCCAAGGGCCCCTCATTTTTCCTTCTTGAAGTGATGTGTTGTATGATGTGAACACCAGACTTATTTATCCCCAAATTTTCTGCCTTGCTTAGCTGCCTGAAGGAACCACTCCCAAATTTCTCCCATTTTCCTAGCAAAGAACTCCATTCTTCTCTAAATGCTTTCCCCCTCACCAGAGAATGTTTAGGTATTTTTTCAGATCATTCTACATCATTCTACATATTCTACATGCAAAGTCTTCTGCCAGGAGTCCTAAGGAAGCAGTATTAAGAGCAGTATTACTAATACTAATACTCCCCTTAAGAGCAGGATTAGTATAATGGTTTGGTGAGGTAGTTACATGGGACACATGGCAACCTGATCTTCTCTATAAACCTAGGTTTCCCAGTTGGAAGTGACATCATTTCTGCTGAGTGTTCCAAGTCTCAGTGTGTGATAAAATTTTCTGCAAGGCTTCTAAGATTGGGTGGTAAACTGAGTCCTGAGAAGGAAGAGATCTTGCCTCTTGCATATTTTCCTGTTGATGCCGTGACAAATTACTACAAACTCAGTAACTTAAAACAAACACAAGTTTATTATCTTATACTTCTGGAGGTCAATGTCTGAAATTAGTTTTACAGACTAAAATTAAGGTGTCTGGTAGGTCTGTGTTCTTCTTGAGGTTCTAGAGAAGAATCCATTTCCTTGCATGTTTCCAGCTGCTAGAGGCTGCCCGCATTCCTTGGCTTGTGGCTCCCTTCCATTTTCACAGCCAGCAGTCATCATTCTGACCTCTGCTTTCATTTTCACATCTTCTCTGACTCTTCTGCCTCCCTCTATCACTTAAAATACTCTTATGATTACATTGGGCCCAACCAGATAATCCAGGATTATCTTCCCATCTAAAGATCCTCAATCACATCCACAAAGTCCCATTTGTCATATAAGGTTACATACTCACAGGTTCCAGAGATTCAGATGTGGACATCTTGGGGAGGGTGTTATTCTATGTACCACAACCCTCTTGCCCAAGAACCAATAAGAGGATGATCAGCAGTCAGGTTTACCTCGGAGTTGGCCAGAATGTGCCAGTGATACCCGAGGCACCTAGATTGGCATCCATGAGCTTGCTGTAACCTAGGGACACAGAAAGTAGAAATAAAACCTACCAGATGCCTACTCTCTTGAGAATTGTAAATTCTTAGAACTCAAAGACAGTAGAGAATTTAATTGAAATACTCCCAAATAAGCAGATCATTTCATACATAAAATGGAAATATCAATTATATTCAGTGACATAATATTGTGACTTGAAGAATTCGAATCTTCAAAACATTCTTTTTAAAAAATATTTATTTATTTTGAGAAAGAGAGAGTGTGCATGCACAAGCGGGGGAGGGACAGAGAGAGAGGGAGAGAGAGAATTCCAAGCAGGCTCTGTGCTAACAAATCGACCCAGGTCTCATCTCATGAACTGTGAGATCATGACCTGAGCTAAAATCAAGAGTCAGATGCTTAACTAACTGACCCACCCAAGTGTCTCAATCTTCACAAAATTCTTAAGTTATATCCAAATTCTACGTTTTAGCCTAAAGATTTGTTAAAAATTGTTTGGAAAGATTTCATTAAATTTGTGTATATCTTTCTTTAAGGGGAGAAGAAAAGGAAATAACTCATATTTAGTGAGAATTTATTATTTTTTGAGAACTTGAAAAGCTTAATATACTGTGTAATTGCAAATAATATTTCATTTAATTGGAGAACTGCGTTCATCTGGCCTTTTTTATTCCTGGACTTTTCTGGATAATAGAATTGTCCTATTTTACATTGGAAGTTTTGTCTTTAGTGTCTTTGTTGACACTGTAATTCAGGCACCTAATTTCTTCTAATGTTACAAGGTGTTCATCCATGTCCTATTTATTGTGTCATCCCCTTCCTTCATGTCCCCCTCTTTTCTTTCCTCATTTTACCTTAAAGTTATTGCCATATTTTCATGAGTAATAAATGGCTTTGTTGTTTCAGTGGTTGGTGACTTTCAGGGATGTGGCCATTGACTTCTCTCAGGAAGAGTGGGAATGCCTTAATTCCACTCAGAGGGACTTGTACAGGGATGTGATGTTGGAGAACTACAGCAACCTGATCTCACTGGGTAAGATCATCTTGTACAATACTCAGAATTTGTCTCCCATATTTTCTGCCTTTTTCCTTGTGATTTTCTGATTTCTATTCCCTAAAGAAAGGTTTGAGTGTTTTGGAGGTAGAAATGTAACGGAAATCAAGGAGTTCACTTCTTGGGGTGCACCAAATTGCACACAACCCAGGGAAATGCTGAAAGCAAAGAACTTTGTATTACTTGCTACAGAGACAGGGAGATTGGTCTGAATGCACTGACTCCCTGTGGGATTATTACAGGAAATTTTTATGCAGTGTATCGGGGTGGGGGTAGGGAGCTTGTACAGGCACTTTTGGTTCCTTGCACCTGTCCATCATGTCAACATGCCACTATGTACATCGTATGTTCAAAAAATGGTGGAAAGCTCCACCCATAGGAGGAGATCTTATTATTTTTTTAAATGTTTATTTATTTATTTTGAGAGAGAGAGAGAGAGAGGGAAGAGGGACAGTTAGAGAGGGAGAGAGAATCCCAAGCAGGCTGATTACACAGCATGGAGCCTGGCATGGAGCTTGATCTCATGGCTGCAAGATCATGACCTGAGCCGAAATCAAGAGTCAGATGCTTAATTGACTGAGCCACCCAGACATCCTGGAGGGGATCATATTATATATATTATAAGGCACTAAGGTAACTTCAGGTCAGGTCAGGGAGGGGGGGCTTCTGTGCAGGTCCTCAGTTCTATTCTGGCTCAAACTGGCTCACATAAGGGGCTAATGGGCTAGACACACTTAGCAAGGGACTGTCAGGTGAAACACCTATTTAGGTGTCTCCTTGGCTGTAATTCTTGGATCTGCAAAACAAGACACATTCCTTTTCTGCTTCCCTTCCTCTCCTCCCTTCTGTTGATAGTCTTAAGCTCTCTTATTGGAATAACTTCCCCTTTCATGCTAGCTAACAAAAGTAGACAGCTCCAATGTGTACATTCTTTTTTTAATAATTTTTTTAAATCTTTATTTTTGAGAGAGAAAGAGAAGACAGAGTGTGAGTGGGAGAGCGGCAGAGAGAGAGGACGCATAGAATCTAAAGCAGGCTTCAGGTTCTGAGCTATCCCCCAATGCAGGGCTTGAACTCATAAGCCATAAGATCATGACCTGAGCTGAAGTTGAACGCTCAACTGACTGAGGCACCCAGGTGCCCCTCCACTGTATACCTTCTTATTTCTCATCCTTCAGACCTTCACATAAATCCTCTGTCACTCCCTTGTCTCTCTTTGATGACCAGTGGACTGGATTTGAATCTGGAACTCTTATACCATGACCATGACCATATCCCATTTCTTTTCTTTTAAGCTGGATGTGTGATCCCTAAACCAGATGTGTTTTCTTTATTGGAGCAAGGGAAGGACCCCTGGATGGTGAAGAGAGCCTTGACAAGAAGATGGAGCTCAGGTGAATAAAGAGCAAATCACATAGGAGCAGCTATTGCTCATAATAATACAGCTGGTCTGTGAGGTGGCAGCACTTGGAGATGTTTGTGTGAAGCTCTCTTCAAAGGCCTGTGGAAAGAAGTCTAAGGTCTCAGCAGGAAGGTGATATCAATATGATTTCCCAAAGGAACTTCCTTTCCAACTCCCATTTACCATTATTCCTCTCTCATATTACCCTTTTGTTTTAATGAGGAAGTTACCTTTGATTTCTTCCAGAGATAATCCTTTTATTTATTTATTTATTTATTTATTTATTTAATGTTTATTTATTTTTGAGAGAGAGAGACAGAGCGTGAGCAGGGGAGGGACAGAGAGAGAGGGAGACACAGAATCCGAAGCAGGCTCCAGGCTCTGAGCTGTCAACACAGAGTCCAATGCAGGGCCCAGACCCACAAACGATGAGATCATGACCTGAATTGAAGTCAGACGCTCAACCGACTGAGCTACCCAGACGCCCCTATATTTTTTAATTGAGTTGGTATCTCCAGCCAGCAAATGTTTATGGAGAGCTTGCTGTGTTCTTAGATTAAGGTAATCAGAGATGATTTCCCAGAGGCGGTAATTTTGAACTGAGGCTTGAATAAAATTAGCCATGCAAAAAAAAGGAAAGTGTGTGTTCAGGCAGATGGGACAGAATTGCAGAGGCCCCGAGGAGATGCTGAACTTCGGTTTTTTGAGGATCAACAAGAAGGTCAGTGTGGCTAAAACAAGGAGAATGAAAGTGGAAATTAGCGATGAGGCAGAGAAAAGATCACATAAGGCCATGTAGGTCATTGCAAGGAATGTAATTATATTCTAAGTATGATAAGAAGCTATTGGAGGGTTTTGTCCAGATGAGTAAGGGATCTTTGTTTACAGATCACTCTGGGTGCTTATGTAGAATGAGGTTAAGAATGAAAGCAGGAAGTCCAGTTAGAGGACTAGTGCAGGAGTCCACATTAGAGATGATAGTATCTTGGAACAGTATCTTGGAATGGGGTCTAATATGTGAAGGTAATGAGAATGGGTTATATCTGATGGTATAATTAATAGGATTTGCTGAAGGATTGGAAACAGAAAGAGGCATCAGAGTTTGGAAGCCTGCAGAAGGAAGTCAAGAGTTATGCATTGGAGATGGCCATTAGATATTCTTGACAGAGAAGTTAGATAAGCAATTGAAAGCCTGCAGGATGGTAGTCAGGACTAAGAGATAGGTATGAGGTCAATCTCTGGATGATGGGGCAAGATGAGATTATGGAGGGAATCGATTTAAATGGAAGGCAAGATAAAGTCCAGGGGCTACACTATGGGGTATTCCAACATTAAGTTGAGAAGAGGAAAATGCTCCAGCAAAGGAAATTCACAGGTAACTTAAGTAACCTATGATCTAGGACATAATGAGGAATGCAGAAAAGAGTGGTTAACTATGACAGATGCTGCTACGAGTTCAACTAAGATGAAGGATGAGACCCAGCCACTGGATGTGGCAAGACAAAGGGTAGACAGAGTAAGTTTGGAAATGAAAGCAATAAAAACCTGATTGTTGAGGATTAAACAGAGAGTTGGGAAGAAATAAACCAACAATGAAAACTGTTGTGGGGCAATGACTTAACTCACCAGGCAATGTTGAGGGCCCATTTGAGAAATTCTCAAAAGTACAAATAGAGTTTTAAAATATATTAGAAGCTTTTTATAATGGTGTCTTAATAATTAGGACAAAGAAGTATGATTCAAGTTTATATAGGCAGAATTACTTCAACTGCATAAAAGTGCAAGAAAAAAAATCCTGGAAGCAAATATGGCAAAAAATGTTAGTTATGAGGGTGGGAGACAAAGGGGGAAAACATATTGACAGGAAATACAGACATCTCTTTTGAGAAGTTTTACCAGGAAGGAGTACAGTAAATGGATGGGAGCTACAGGGAGAACCATAGAATCAAAGGAGAAGTTGTTTTGTTTTGATTTCAAAGGAGAGTCTTTAAGGTGGAGATAAATATTGGAGAGATGGTACGAGGTAAGTGATCTGGAAATATGGGTGGTAGTGGTCAGAAAGGATGATTACTCGAAATTGGGTTTGGCGCAGGTATTGTCCTAATTGGAAATAACAAGGTCTCTTATGTCTACTGCAGGGGAAGGTAGGTGGAGTGAGGTGGAGGAAATCAGTGCTTCCGGGAAGCAGTGTGCTCAAGGTTGCAATCAGAGCAAGAGGTGAAAAGAATACGCAGAAGGGAGGGAGGCTGAGGTTGTAGAGTATTTGCAGAAAGTATACTGTAAGTTCCTGGAACCCTACTGGTCAGAGAGCAATAGAACACTGAGTCACAATAAAATATGTCTAGACCTGGAATGGGATGAGAGTCCTAGTGATGAACGAGGATGCAGGAAGCCAGGGCTTTTCAGGAGTATAGGGATAACCAGACATGTCAAGCATTACAGAATTGATCTTGGAGTAGTTTCTTTGGGGAAGGTGAGTACTTATTCCTGTCATAAACTAAAGGTAGTGGGACTGTCACATTGAGAGTTTATGAAAGTCAAGACCTCCTAGGAGAAACCACGATTAAGAGCAGGGTGTGGCAGTCTTACCAGCATCCAAAGCTATGGGGGCCTCCCTTGTAGGCTGTAGTAGGTAGAGTAGCTGTCTTTTTTTAAAAATGTTTTTATTTATTTATTTATTTATTTATTTATTTAGATAGCAAGAGAGCATGGAGAGATGGGGGGTGGGAGGAGCAGAGGCGGGGGGGGGAGAGAGAGAGAGAGAGAGAGAGAGAGAGAGAGAGAATCCCAAGCAGGTTCCATGCTCAGTGCAGAGCCCAATGGGGGGCTCAGTTTCATGACCATGAGACCATGACCTGTGGCTATCTTAGTATAAGAGAGAATAGCAGGTGCAGCATTGCTGGAGTCTGGGATTGGAGAGGGCTTTTGAGGAATAGCAAAGGTATGTGAAAGGATGATCCCTGAAAGGATGTAAAGCAGTAGGGAGACCGAGGGTAGAGAGAAGAGCATTCCTGGCAGAGGGAACGGTGTCCTGAAGGCCATAGGAAGATGCAGCTTGGTGTTCAAAGAAGGCCCTTGTAGATATAGCCTGGTGAGGGAAGGGTGCCAGGTGTGAGTTTGGAGAGTTTGGCAGGGTCTAGGCCAGGCAGAATCTTAAGAATTATAAAAATGACCTGGTAGGTTGTGAGCAGCATTTGTTTTATTTTTGATCCAACCAAAAACCAAAATAACAAAAACACTCCCCTCTAAACATTCAATCAAATGTCTAGTTGGGTATCCAATCTACCAACAAGTCCTACTAGCTCTCCTATTAAAGTTTATCAAGGGCCACGTGGGTGGCTCTGTTGGTTTAATGTCCGATGTCGGCTCAGATCAGGATCTCACCTGGGTTTGAGCCCCACATCAGGCTCAGGGCTGACAGCTCAAGGCCTGGATCCTGCTTCAGATTCAGTGTCTCCCTCTCTCTCTGCCCC
>CM053563.1:15939486-15964391 GCA_028646485.1 Cryptoprocta ferox
CATTTATTTTAATTTTTATTTATTTATTTATTTTTTTAATTTTTAAAGTAGGCTTCATGCCCAGCACAGAGTCCAACATGGGGCTTGAACTCACCATCTAGCCAGCTAGCTAAATTACCATCTAGCCCTTTCTGTTTCTTGTTTTGGTTTGGTCTGGTTTTACCATCTCTCTTCTTTTGAACCCTAGATAATTTATTCTGTGACAGAAGCTTTAGATTATAATAAAGGCAGGAGGGCCTCCATTTTAGAGCTCATAAATTTTGCTGCACCAGATAATTCATACTACAAACAAACTATGGAAGAAATTCCTTTAGAATTGTAGAGCTTTTTTATAAAATCAAGGAGAGGTCATTTTCCTACAGCAAATTCCAAAAGCAGAAGTCATTTTACTACATTTTCAAATTATTGCTGTCTTGAATGAGAAATCAAAACAAAATTTACCTCTACAGTTTTTTCTCATTATCTGTATCTGATAATATGTTGAATAGTAAATTTTCAGATGCCAACATTTCAGAGCCTACTTCCATTATTTTATGTGAGAAAAGTGATAATATGTTTCCATCCCTTTCAAATGTCCTGAGCAGTTTTCCCAAATGTAATTTAAATTGACCTTAAACCATCTACTTGATTCTCTCAAAGACTTCAGAATAATATAAAATATTTAAAATCCAGTAAACAAGTAAATAGCAGATATGTTTGTGTATGTAATGATTTTTAAAAATTTTTAATGTTTATTTATTTTTGAGAGAGAGAGACAGCGTGAGCAGGGAAGGAGCAGAGAGAAAGGGAGACACAGAATCTGAAGCAGGCTCCAGGCTCTGCGCTGTCAGCACAGAGCCCGATGCAGGGCTCAAACCCATGAACCACGAGATCACGACCTGAGCCGAAGTCGGACACTTAACTGACTGAGCCACCCAGGCACCCCGTGCATGTAATGATTTTGAACATTATAAAGTATGAATTATCTTTTCGTTCTACATTTCAAGAAACAGATACTATGATATAAATAAGTATGTTAGTACATAATGGACACAAATAACAATTGGTAAAATAAATTAATAGTAATAAAAGTAAAAAAGAAACCATTGATAGAATATTTGAAACAGATGTTCCCAAAATAATACTTCATTTTGTACATGTGATGCACTCAGCTGTTTTCTATTACACTGTCTGTAATAAACACTACAGCCCACTCCGTTGTCTTCACAGCTTAATACTGTTCATTATCCCCTCTCTGAAAAACACTGGTTTTACATTTATATTACAAAATTATAATTTTTAAAAAGCCAATCCATTTTTAAAAGTGCAAAAAAAAAAAATAAAGATGATTGAGAGCATTAGAACTCCCCTGAATTAGAGTAACTGCTGCAATGCTAATGCAATCATTCATTCCCTGCTGAGATTGAGCAAACTGACATCATTATCAAACTGAATTTAAAGAAAATATAAATAATGCAAGGAAAATACTATTTGCTACATTGATCATAAGTCATTAACATATATTACATATTTGCATATTAGCAGAAAATACACTGAACCAGACTCTCCAAAATATGTTCAAAAGATAATAATCTCCAAAATACCGTTGGTGGAGAGGACTCTGTCTCATTGCATATTTTGTTACATACCAAAAGCCCTTACTGGCCAATGAATTACACTTTGAACAAGCCAAATTAAAAGGTTGTGAGAAGACCTGCAATAAAGAAAATATTACCATTGTTCAACACAGTTTCCCATTCCTGACCATGAACTCCTTCCCCTTCATAATATTTACTATATTTGGATTATGAACACATTTTGAGAAATCCATTGCTGACCAAAAAGAATAATTATAAGAGAAAATTTAAGGCATTATGGAAGTTAATTAAATTTGGTGGGTAGTGCAGTATTTTTGTGTTCTAAAATTAATCAGTACATGTATACAGGGAGAGTCCCTCTAGCTCAAGTTTTCACAACCCTTTCCCTATTCTCTCATCATCTAGATTGATTTAGTTAGATTTTTATTCTTAATGCTGTTGCTACAAGATTGTTTAGGGGCACCTGGTTGACTCAGTCAGGTAAGCGTCAGACTCTTGGCATTGGCTCAGGGCATGATCTCAGTTTTGTGAGTTTGAGCCCCACGGCCCCCACGGGGAGCCTGCTTGGGATTCTCTGTCTCCCTCTCACCCTGCCCCTCCCCCACTCATGCTGTCTCTCTCTCAAAATAAATTAAAAAGTTAAAAAAATTGTTTAATGTGAAACTTGAATATTATCTCAGTACTTTATGTTTATTTCATAAATCATTTTGAAACTAAGAGTTTCCCTATTGAGGTAATGGTGTGGGGATAGGAATGTACACTAATCAAAGAATTCATAAAGATAAACAAGTTGTGGTTGCTATACTGCTTTAGTTGCTACTTTAAGGTATATCGATACCATCACACCTGTTCAAATTAAGCTTTATTTTCCCTACATGCATACAATTCTTTTCAAGGGTCAATATATTCCTCTTACAAAGTTACATAACAAAGTTTACCCCATACCAAAGATGTAGTGCAAATTAAAAAGAATCAAACATTCACTATCTCTCATTCATCTACTGTTAAAACTTTGGTTTTTATCTTGGATGTTTCCTTCTGTTCTCAAATATGGTCCACATTTGAATCTAACAAAAGTATGTTTTAATGGGATAGCTACCCGCTCATCTGTAACTTGTTTTATTTTAACTTTTTATTGTAGCACATACCAAACATAACAAAAATAAAATAGTAAAATGAACCGACACGTACCCATTATGTTTTTATTTTTATTTTTTAATTCGAGTATAGATATCCTACATCATCACATATTTTTTTAATGTTTATTTACTTATTTTGAGAGAGAGAATGAGCAAGTAGGGAGGAGCAGAGAGAGAGAGAGAGAGAGAGAGAGAGAATTCCAAGTAGGCTCCACACTCAGCAATGGAGTCCAAAACGGGACTCAGTCTCCGACTGTGAGATCATGACCTGAGCTGAAGTCAGGAGTCACATGCCTAACCGACTGAGCCATCCAGGCACCCCAACATCACATATTTTTAATAATCCTATTTTACCTTTCTTGATAATCTTTCAAATATTTTTAGCTGGGATATTTTAAAGCCAAACCAGTATATTTTATCATCTCCCCTCAACATATTTCAGTACGTATCTTGAACAAATAAGGACTTAATATCTACTAATTTTTGAGATATTAATGATTATAGTTGGGTTATTTGAGTCAGGATTTAAAAGACATCTGATCATTACATTTGGTTGCTGTGTGTCTTATCCACTTGCTTTTCTTTTTAAAAATGCCTACAGAACAAAACAGAAACATGGTTACAGCAATGCCATGATATATCCTCCCTATTTTCCCCTGATTGAGTATTCAGGTTATTTCTTTGTTGCTGAAAACCAGTGCAATAAATGTCCTTATATGCTTATTCCTGCAAATTTGTGTTTTTATTTCTACAGAATATATTCCTACAGATTAGACTGCTAAATCAAATCATGTGTACATTTTAAATTTTAATAGATTATGCTGTTTTGAAACATAATTACATTCTCATTAGTGTATGAAAGTGCTCATATCAAACTGAGGGGGGAAGGGGAAGGGGAAAAGGTAAAGCGGGGTGATGGTCTTGGTGGAGGTCACTTGTGGGGAAGAGCACTGGGTGTTATATGGAAACCAACCTGACAATAAACTATAAAGTTTAAAAAAATAAATAAATAAATAAATAAATAAATAAAAACATTAAAAAAAAAAATTAAAAAAAAAAAAAAAAAAAAAAAAAAAAAAGAAAGTGCTCATACCATCACCAGGAACAAAAAATAAGGACGTCCTTTGGAAGCATGATGGAATAACAGGTTTAAACAGGGACTGTGATCCCCAACAAAAAAGATACAAATTAAGTGAGCACTATGATCACACCAATTTTCTACCTGGAGACACATTCTAGATAATGAAAAAGGTTATCCCAAACCGAGCATGCTGGTCTATGTTGAGAAGATCAAGAGCAAAGAGACTGATGTTCCTGGAAGTTACAGAGCAGTTCCAGAGAGAAGGAAGCTGTACAGAGAAGAATTTCAGATGTGTGTGAAAGGGTCCTCTTCAGTCTTTCCTAATATTAAGTAGTACATGTGTATGTTGTGATTCTACAAGTCTGGGCAAAGTGTAATCAGGGAGCTGCAAGTTGTAAAATGCCCAGAGCTGACACAGGGCAGAGATGTTTCTAATTCTGACCCTGATGGTCACCCAAACCATTTAGTAGATAGGCCAGAAGAGTCACACATAAGGAATAGAGGTCAACCATCTCTAAAGCACTTTAGACTTGTCCTAAACTGCTTTTTTAACGTTTCAAAAGAATCAAGGAAGTATCCTAGCTGCTTACAGAGCAAAAGGTCTACCCTCTAAAAGAAATGTAACAATAGCCATGATTCAACAATGTAAATTTCATAATGTTTATATCTGTATAAAGAAGCTCCCCCACCAAGTGACACAAAAACAAGAAAAAATCAATTGATTGGCCAACTAAAATGGCAGGGGAAATGGTATCAGTACAAAATTACTAAGGAAGCTGTTATGCTCAATATGTTTAATAATTATTTATTTATTATTATTTTTAATGTTTATTTTTGAGAGAGAGACAGAGCACAAGTGGGAGGAGGGGCAGAGAGAGAGAGAGGGAGACTCTGAAGCAGGCTCCAGGCTCTGAGCTGGCAGCACAGAGACTGATGCAGGACTCAAACCCCACAAACCATGAGATCATGACCTGAGCCGAAGTCAAATGCTTAACTGACGAAGCCACCCAGGGGCCCCTGGTTAAGAATTTTTTTAATCCACAACATAATGAGGACAGATATAGAGGATACAAAATGGAACTTCTAGAAAAGAAAAATATCTGAGAAGAAAATTTTATTGAAGATTAAACAGAGGAAGGAAAAATTCAGTGAACTTGAAAATATGCTTGGAAAAATGAAGCACAGAGAGAAAAAGACTGAAAGAAAAGAGCCTCAGTGACCTGTGGACAAATTAAAGCAGGTTCTGTGCAAATGAGATGTGAGCAAGATGGTAGAGTTGGATGTCCTGGACCCTCTTTCCTCCATCAAACACACTGATACAGCAATTCATGGAAAAACTCCCTTTGTAAGAAATCCAAAAACTGAGTGAAAGGCTTCTGCACCCAGGAAGAATGCAAAGCCAGACTCATCAAAACCCATAGGGAGATATGGGACACCCTTCCACCAGAATCCAGGCACATGGTGCAACACCATATGATCAGTGTGAGGCTCCTGGCTACCAGCTTTGCCTAGGGGAGGGAAGAGGATATTTTATACATTCTATACGTCACATTTCCTGAAGGAGCTCTCAGAACACTGACTCAGGTCTTGCCAGTTGTGGAGTTCTGATAGGTCCAGTAAAATCTAGCCACTGGGTAGATAATAGAGATGGTGGGTTGGGCTGGTGGATACCATTAATCCTTACCTCTATTCAACACAAAGCAAGCAGATGAAAAATCTCAGCCCTTAGCTTCCCCGTGGAAAAGAAAAGAGCTGATCTGTGTGTCCAACACTCCAGTGTTGCTGGGACCATCCAATGACCTGGCATTTGACTTAGTCTTAGAGCTCTGAGAGGTCTCGCATAGTCTATCTACCTTTGGGAGAACAGAAACAATAGTTTCAACTGATAGAGGCCACAACCCCCCATTCCCAGCTCAGCACAGAGAGTGTGGGCAAAAATAATAGGCTGCCTACTTCTTCCTGGGGGTGAGAAAGAACATATACAGGTCCCCAGGTAAAGGTGGAGATTGGCAGAGAATTTAAAAATATTCTACTATATACTGGATACAAGAGATACATTTTAGATTCAAACATCAAATTTCAAAACAAAAGGACAGAAAAAGATATACCATGTAAATGACAATCATAACAGAATTGGAGTGGCTATACTATCAGATCAAATAAATAGACGTTTAGACAAAATTACCAGAGACAAAGAGGTACACTTTGTTATCAAAGTGTCATTAAAAAGGGCTCATCCATCAAGAAGACATAACAATCATAAGCATATGTGCACCTAAAACCAACATCCCAAGTGTCCATCACCATATAAATGAAGAAACAAAATCAACTGTCTTAAATATGTTGAAAAAGCTGAAAGAAGTTGTGGAGCTTAAAAGTACAATAACTGAAATGAAAAATTCACTAAACACCTACCAGGATGCCTATTTTAAATATATTTTTAAATGTTTATATTTTTTTGGGCGCCTGGGTGGCTTAGTCATTTAAGTGTCCAACTTCGGCTCAGGTCATGATCTCATGGTTCATGGGTTTGAGCCCCGTGTCAGGCTCTGTGCTGAATGCTTGCTCAGAGCCTGGAACCTGCTTAGAATTCTGTTTCTCTTTCTCTCTCTGCCCCTCCCCCGCTCATGCTCTGTCTCACTCTGTCTCTCAAAAATAAATAAATGTAAAAAAAAAAAAGTTTTTATTTTTCGAGGCAGGGGGAGGGCAGAAAGAATGGGAGACAGAGGATCCAAAGCAGGCTCTGTGCTGACAGCAGAGAGCCCAATGTGGGGCTTGAACTCACTAACTGTGAAATCATGATCTGAGCAGAAGTCAGAGGCTTAACTGACAAGCTACCCAGGGACCCTAGGATGCTCAAATATTGCTAGAAATGGTGCAGCTGCTATGAAAAATAACTTGGTGGCTTCTCAAAAGCTAAATATAGAATTCCCATATGACCCAACAACTCCACTCAGGTATTAAAGGAACTGAAAGTAGTGACTTGAATAGATACTTGTACACAAATGTTTATTGCAGCATTATTCATAATAGTCAAAATGTAGAAACAACTCAAGTGTCCATCAACAGAATAAACAAAATGTAGTATATATGCATAATGGAATATTATTTAGGCACAAAAAGAAATGAAATTCTTGCACATGCTACAACATGGATTCAGGTGGAAAACATTACATTAAGTAAAATAAGCCAGACACAAAAGAACAAATATTGTATGTTTCCACTTATATGAAATATCAAGAATAGGCAAATTCATAGAGACAGAAAGTAGATTAGAAGTTATTGGGGAGTTATTGATTAATCGTTAGAGTTTTTGTTTGAGGTGATGAAAAGATTAGAAAAAGATAGCAGTGATAGTTGCACAAAATGTGAATATAACTGATGTCACTGAATTGTACATTTAAAAATGGTGAAAATGGCAATTTTATGTTGTATATATTTTACAACTTGTAAAAAGTTGGTGATGTAATATACCAAAAATTATTGAATAGTACATTTAAATTTTTTAATGTTTATTTATTCTTGAGAGAGAGAGAAAGAGACAGTGAAGGGGAGGGAGGGGCAGAGAGAAAGAGAGAATCTGAAGCAGGCTCCAGGCTCTGAGCTGTCAGCACAGAGCCCGATGCAGAGTTCAAACCCACGAGCTGTGAGATCACGACCTGAGTCAAAGTCGGATGCTTACCTGACTGAACGCCCTGGAATAAGTACATTTCAGGCACCCCTGAACAGTATATTTTAAAAGGTTAGAGTATGTGGAGTGTAAATTATATCTGAATAAAGCTATTTCAAAATTAGAAACAAACTAAGCTATGAATTTAACTTCTTAAGTAGTTGTACTTTACTATTCATTTTACTTACTTCATCTCGGGTGAATTAATTAGTTCACGGTTTACAAGAGATGGTCCATTTCTTCTAAGTTGTTGAGTTTCTGTGATTAGAATTGCTCATAATGCTCTTATTATCCTACCATTTGCTGGATTTTTACTAATATTCTGCTACATTTCTGATGACAGTCTTGCTAGAAGTTTATCAATTTCATTGATCTTTTCAAAGATGAGATTTTGGGTTTTTTTTTTATTGTTTTCCTGTTTACAATTTCATTGATTTTAGGCTCTTTATATTTATTTCCTTCCTTCTGTTCACTTTGCATTGTTTTGTTCTTTTTTTAGTTTCTTATAGAAAGAATTTGGGGTTTTTTTGAGAATTTTTTTCAGTTTTAATGAGACTTTAGTAGTATAAATTTCTTTGTAAATTCAGATTTAGTTGTATTCCACAAGTTTTCATATGTTCTATTTTCATTTGTATTCAATTTAACCTTTAAAAAAAATCCCTTGAGATTTCCTCTTTGACCCAAGAGTTAAAGTGTGTTGTTTATTTTTTTTCTTTTTTGTTTATTGTCAAGTTGGTTTCCATGTACCACCCAGTGCTCATCCCGACAAGTGCCCTCCTCCATGCCCATCACCCCCCTTCCCCTCTCTCCCTCCCCCTAAAGTGTATTGTTTAGTTTCACGTTATCTTTCTGTTAAACAATTTCTAGTCTAATTCCTTTGTGGTCAAAGAACACAGTATGATTTCAATTTTTTAAATATATTTTTTAAAATTTTAAATGTTTATTTATTTTTGAGAGAGAGAGAGAGACAGAGTGTGAGTGGGGGAGGGACAGAGAGCGAGGGAGACACAAAATCCAAAGCAGTTTCCAGGCTCAGAACTGTCAGCACGGAGCCCGACATGGGACTCAACCTCACAAACCATGAGATCATGACCTGAGCCAAAGTCAGATACCTAACCTACTGAGCCACCCAGGTTCCCCTGATTTCAATTCTTTTAAACTTGTCGAGGTTTGACAAAGGGTCGAGGATGTGCTCTATCTTGCTATATGTTCTGTGGGCACTTGGAATGTGTATTCTGCTGTTGTTGGTTAAGTGTTCTAAATCAACTAGAATTGTGGATTTTCCTATTTAATCCTTCAGTTCTATCAGTTTTTGCTTTACATATTTTGCAGCTGTGCTGTTTAGTATATATAAATTTAGGATTGCTATGTCTTCTGGGATTGACCCACTTATTATTATGTAATGTGCTTTTTTGGTCCATAATTTTCTTTGCTCTTAATTCTACTTTGATATCAATGTAGCCACTCCAGTTTTCTTTTGATTATTATTTGAGTGGTATACTGTTTTTCACCCCTTTACTTCCAACCTATCTCTATCAGTATATTTGAAGTGATTTGCCGTGTTTTTGTTTGCTTGTGTTTGATTTTGTCAACAGTATATACTTGGGATATGTTATCCATTGTGCCAAACTCTTTTTAACTGATGTTTAGGTCATTTATATTAAATGTACTTAAAGTTATGCTAGGATTTAAGTCTGCCATTATATCATCTGTTTTCTGCTTGTACTCTTTGGTTTTTGTGACTTGCTTTCCCTTTCATGCCTGTGTATGGAATACTTGAACATTTTCTTCTGCATCATTTTTAGTATATATGTGTAATTTTTTATATTGGATATGTATCTGCACAGATATTATATTAATAGTAATATTAAACTACTGTCAACATTTACCATTTCAGGTGGAATATAGAAACAATACTACTTGTTAGATTAATTTATACTTTTCCCTTTATGATATACTTGTCTTATATATTATCTTTACAAACCTTGAGAACCATATCAGACAATATTTTCAGCCAACAAATATTTTAAAATATTAAAAGAGGATTATCTATTATATGTACCATGTTTATCATTTTTCTTTCTTTTTAATTGATGTTCCAACTTCTCTTATTATGATTTTCTGACTAAAGAAATTTCTTTATGAATCCTTTTTTAAAATTTTTATTTATTTTTTTTTGATATAACTTATTGTTAAGTTAGCCAATATACAGTGTATACAATGTGCCCTTGGCTTTGGGAGTAGATTCCCGTGATTCATCACTTACATACAACACCCAGTGCTCATCCCAACAAGTGCCCTCCTCAATGCCCATCACCCATTTTCCCTGCCCCCCCATCTACCCTCACTTTGTTCTCTGTATTTAAGAGTCTCTTATAGTTTGCCTCCCTCTCTGTTTGTAACTATTTTTTTCCCTTCCCCCATGGTCTTCTCTTAAGTTTCTCAATTTCCACATGAGTGAAAATATATATCTGTCTTTCTCTGACATTTCATGTAGCATAATACCCTCCAATTCCATCCATTTTGTTGCAAATGACAAGGTTTCATTCTTTTTCATTGCTGAATAGTATTGCATTGCATATATATACCACTTCTTCTTAATCCATTCATCAGTTGATGGACATTTGCACTCTTTTCATAATTTGGCTACTGATAGCCTGCTATAAACATTGGCATACATGTGCCCCAGTGAATCAGCACTCCTGTATCCTTTGGATAAATTCCTAGTAGTGCTATTGCTGGGTCATAGGGTAATTATATTTTTAATTTTTTGAGGAACCTCCACACTGTTTTTCAGAGTTGCTGCATCAGTTTGCATTCCCACCAACAGTCCAAGATGGTTCCCCTTTCTCCACATCCTCGACAACATCTGTTGTTTCCTGAGTTGTTACTTTTAGCCACTCTGACCAGTGTGAGGTGATATCTCAATGTGGTTTTGGTTTGTATTTCCCTGATGATGAGTGATGTTGAGCATCTTTTCATGTATCTATTTGCCATTTGGATGTCTTCTTTGGAAAAGTGCCTATTCATATCTTCTGCACATTTCTTTATTGGATTATTTGTTTTTCAGGTGTTGAGTTTGGTAAGTTCTTTATAGATTTTGGACACTAACCCTTTATCTGATATGTCACTTGCAAATATCTTCTCCCATTCCACTGATTGCCTTTTAGTTTTGTTGATTTTTTCCTTTGCTGTGCAGAAGCTTTTTATCTGGATGAGGTCCCAATACTTCATTTTACTTTTATTTCCCTTGATACAGAGATGTATCAAGAAGTTGCTGCAGTCGAGGTCAAAAAGGCTGTTGCCTGTTTTCTCTTCTAGGATTTTGATGGTTTTCTGTCTCACAATTAGGTCTTTCATCCATTTGAGTTTATTTTTGTGTATGGTGTATGAAAGTGGTCTAGGTTCATTTTTCTGCATGTTGCCGTCCAGTTTTCCCAGCACCATTTGCTAAAGAGGCTATCTTTTTTTCCATTGGATATTCTTTCCTTTGTCGAAGATTAGTTGCCCATACATTTGTGGATCCAATTCTGGGTTCTCTATTCTATTCCATTAGTCTGTGTATCTGTTTTTGTGCCAATACCATACAGACTTGATGATTACAGCCTTGTAGTACAGGCTAAAGTCCAGGATGGTGATGCCTCCAGCTTTGTTTTTCTTTTTGAATATTATTCTGGCTATTTGGGGTCTTTTGTGGTTCCATACAAATTTTAGGATTGTTTGTTCTAGCTCTGTGAAGAATGCTGGTGTTATTTTGATTGGGATTGCATTAAATGTGTACATTACTTTGGGTAGTATCAAATATTTTAACAATATTTGTTCTTCCAATCCATTAGCATGGAATGTTTTTCCATTTCTTTGTGTCTTCTTCAATTTCTTTCATAAGCTTTCTATAGTTTTCAGCGTAAGATCTTATACCTCTTTGGTTAGGTTTATTCCTAAGTATTTTATGGTTCTTGGTGCAATTGTAAATGGGATTGACTCCTAATATCTCTTTCTATTGCTTCATTATTGATGTATAGAAATATGACCAATTTCTGTACATTGCTTTTATATCCTGAGACTTTGCTGAATTCATGTATCAGCTCTAGCAGGTTTTTTTGGTGGTCTTCTGGGTTTTCCATGTAGAGTATCATGTCATCTCTGAAAAGTGAAAGTTTGACTTCTCTGCCAATTAGGATGCATTTTATTTTGTTTTGTTGTCAGATTGCTGAGGCTAGGAATCCCAACAGTATGTTAAACAACAGTGGTGAGAGTGGACATCTCTGTCGTGTTCCTGATCTCAGGGGAAAAGCTCTCAGTTTTTCCCCCATTGAGGATGATAGTAGCTGTGGGCCTTTCATATATGGCTTTTATGATGTTAAGGTATGTTTCTTCTATTCCGACTTTCTTGAGGGTTTTTATTAAGAAAGGTGCTGTATTTTGTCAAAAACTTTTTCTGCATCTATTCACAGGATCATATGGTTCTTATCCTTTCTCCTATTAATGTCATGAATCACATTGATTGATTTGTGGATATTGAACCAGACCTGCAACCCAGGAATGAATCCTACTTGATCATAGTGAATAATTCTTTTAATATACTGTTGAATTCGATTTGCTAGTATCTTGTTGAGACTTTTCACATCCATGATCATCAGAGATATTGGCCTGTATATTTCCTTTTTAGTGGGGTCTTTGTCTGGTTTGGGAATCAAGGTGATGCTGGCTTCAAAGAATGAGTCCGGAAGCTTTCCTTCCATTTCTATTTTTGGAAGGTTTTGAGAAGAAAAGGTATTAACTCTGTCTGCTTTAAATGTCTGATAGAACTCCCCTGAGGATCCATCTGACCCAAGACTCTTATTTGTTGGGAAATTTTTGATAACCACTTCAATTTCTTTGCTGGTTATGGGTCTGTTCAAGTTTTCTATTTCTTCCCATTTGAGTTTTAGTAGTGTCTGGGTATCTAGGAATTTGTCCATTTCTTCCAGATTATCCAGTTTCATAGTATTCTATAATAATTGTTTGTATTTCTGTGGTGTTGGCTGTGATCTCTCCTCGTTCATTCGTGATTTTATCTCTTTGGGTACTCTCTCTTTTCTTTTTGAGATGTCTGGCTAAGGGTTTATCAATTTTGTTTATTCTTTCAAAACACCAGCTCTGTTCTGTTTGTTTTTTTTTAATTCTATCTTGTTTATTTCTGCTCTCATCTTTATTTCTCCTCTTGTGCTGGCTTTCAAAATGTGCTAGTACTCTGGCAAACTCCAGAGGGCTCTATCATTTTTTTTTTCATTTTGAATTTAGGCAGTTTTACCTACACAGTTTCAACACATTCCAATAGTTGTTGATGGTTAAGTTATCCTATTTCTTTCATCAGTTCCTTTAGGTTGATGATCCTGTAGTCTTTGATAGCTTTACTGCTTTTAAGTACAATAAGACATTTTATGATAATCATATATACATTTTCTACCGTTGATCTGTCTTATGCCATTTCTCTAAGGAGCACTTGTTTCTTTTTATAAAAAATGGAATTTGAAAACTGCAGTCTGGATACATGGGGGACTCATAGATTCTATGTCACTAATGCTTTCAAACACCTCAGTAGGGGCACCGGCCTGGCTAAGTTGGTAGAGCATGCAACTCTCAATCTCAGGGTCATGAGTTCAAGCCCCATATGGGACATGGAGCCTATTAAAAAAAAAAAAAAAAACCTTAGATAGAAAAATAATACCAATATTACCATTAACAAAAGGAGTAAAGGCAGTTTAGATTTCTTTATATTTCTCTTTGTGCTTGAGATACAGAATATCCTTTAGATATTCTCCTAATAGTTAGTCAAGATATTTTAATTTAACACCACTTGAAATTATTATCCTTTATGTTGTTATGCTATAAAATGACGTAGACTTGAATTCACTGGTTTTGATGTGTTTGTTATTTTCCTTTCTGACTTAATTTTTAAAATAAAAGCTGACATGTAAAATATCTACATGGATAAAGTCAAAACGAAAAACAAGGTATAACCAAAGATAACTACCTTTCATCCTTGCTCTCCCCTGTTGTTTCAGCTTGAGACTTTTTTCAAAATACAGGCATATATAGTATCCCCCTCTTCTTTCACACATATCAGCATATTATACATATCATTCTGTACTTACCTCTTTTTCATTTAATATACCCTGAAGATCACTCCCTAGAAGAACACAGCTGTACAATACTCCACTGTACATTCATATGATAATTAATTCAGCCAGTCTATTGCTGGACATCTAGGTTGTTTCCAATTTGCTGCATTTACAAGTAGTGTTTTTTAAAAAAATTCCTTAATGTATACCACATTTTGTAAATTTTACCAGTGTATCTTTGCGATAGAAACAAGGGTGCTGCTCTTATGGTAAATGCATGAGACTACACCTGGACATTACTTAATTACCTCCTATACGAATTGTAGTATATATATATATTTTTCATTTTCATCAGCAATTCTAGGGCTCTTGTTTTTCCACAGTCTTGACAATAGAGTATATTAATACCCTTTAGGATTTTTGTCTGTCTGATAGGGATGAAGTGGTATCTCAGTGTAGTGTAACTTGCATTCTCATCTCAAATTTTAGATTCTTTAAGGATATTACTCTGTAATATAGTTGCAAATATCTCCAATTTTTCATTGTCCTTTAACATTTAGTCCTATAAATTTTTTTTATTCATTTCTACTGGGTTTTTGAGTCATACTTATCAATAGCTCCATTCCAGGGTCATAAAGGAATTCACCCATGTAGTATTTGTAAAGGTTCTTTCTGTTTCATTTTCATTTTTTCCATTTAGATATCTGAATTTATTGGGAATTCATTCTACTTTACACTGCCAGGGAAGAAACTGATTTTTTTTCCCCATAAATTTTATCCAATTGCACTAATACTAATGATTAAAAAATTCTTTCTCAAAATGATTCTAGCAGAATGGTTCCTGCAAAGAAAAGCGGTTAGGGAAAAGACTAAGGAATGTTCCGTCATCTCTGTGGTAGTCTAGTGAAGATATTATCAAAATTCACAGACATACCAATGGAAAGGGGTTCAAGAAACATGTACCTCAGGTATTCAAGGAGATCCAGGAATTCACAATGAAGGACACAGGAGTACCAGATATGCACACTGATACTAAACTCAACACAGAAGTCTAGGCCAAAAGGAAAAGGAATGGCCATAGTTATCTGTATATGGATGTCCAGAAAGCTGTAATATTTCTCAGTGTAATCATCACCTTAACAAAAATAGCATGAATGAAAATGGCTTGTTTATTACAATAAAGTAATATAACAAAAAAAATTTCATTTTCCCCACATGAGTTGAGAAATTCCACAGAAGACAATAATTTTGGAGGGAACCATGTTCCCTAATACTGTTTAACGACTGTTAAAGAACTGAATTATAAATGTGCTACATACATGTACATAAACTCAATATTCTTTAACTTATGTAATACTAAAAGGACCAAGAAAATACTCTTAGAATAAATTAAGTGCGGAAACTGGTAAGGTACATCTTCATCAATGATATCTTGCTGTTATGCATAAACTACAGAATTATCACCTATGAGGTCAGAGTTAAACATTCTGGGTAAATATCATTTGACTACTGTATTAGTTTTTGTTTTTAGAGAGAGAGCGAGAGAGCATGAGCACAAGTGGGTAAAGGCAGAAAGAGAGGGAGAAAAGAATCCCAAGCAGGCTCCTCACTGTCTGCACAGAGCATGATGTGGGGCTTGAACTTACAAAGTGTGAGATCATGACCTCGGCCAAAGTCAGATGCTTAACTGACTGAGCCACCCCCGTGCCCCTGTATTAGTTTTTTTCATGTATGTTCATGAGTGAAATTCTTCTAGAATTTGTTGTTCAAGGGCTACTGCACATCTAATTTTGTTAACAGAATTATGTTAGTCTTTTAGCATCTGCTGGCAATTTTTCCATAGGATTTTTTATTTCTTCAGAGGGCAGCCTGTACAATTATCTACTTCTACATGAGTTATAAAGATTATTTTTTCCAACTGTTAATTTTTTGGCCCTTTTTAGTTACTCTTGAAATTTAATAATTTAAACTATTTTCCTAGAAAACAAACTATACTCTATCGAAAAATTGTTTCTAGTAAGGTTTATATCTATACGACCATTAAAAATACCCTCTAAAACATGTATCACACTTCTTCTTTCTTATCATAATGTGAAGGCATTGCCAAAGTCTAGAAATAATAGTTTTCTTCCAAGAAACAATTTGACTTAAAATAAAAAATCTTCTGTATTGTTTTTTATTCCATGATTTTTGCTTTATTTTCATTAAAGCTTTCCATCAGTTCAGAGGCACCTGGGTAGCTCAGTCGGTTAAGCATCTGACTGTTGATCTCAGCTCAGGTCATGATCTTATGGTTTGTGAGTTAAAGTCCCATGATGGGCTTTCCTCTGGCAGTGCAGATTTTTTCTCTGCTTGGGATTTTTTCTTGGGATTGGGATTTTTTTCTCTCCCACTCTCTCTGCCCCTCCCCTGCTCACACAATCTCAAAATAAATAAATAAACAAACATTAAAAAAATTAAAAGAAAAACTTTCAATTCAATGCCCATTGGGGCATTAGCTCTTTAGCTTATTTAGTTAAGTAATCATTATTTAACTTGACAAATACTTGGACTTCACAATACGACAGGCACTGTCATAAGTGCTGGAGATACAGTGGTGACAAGAAGTAAACTTCCCTCAATTTTCTTTGTTATATACAAAAGAGTAATTTCCATTGAGAACTGCCATGGTTATTTATGTTCATAGGATTTGATATATAGGAGTTTCATTATCATTCACATCTAAATAACTTGTAATTTCACTTTTGATTTGCTCATTACTTAGATAATGTATATATGTAGTATTAAATTTCCAAGAGGTCAGAATTCATTTGGCTATTTTCTAATTCCTAAATTTCAGGGGTGCCTGCGTGGCTCAGTCAGTTAAGCATCTGACTCTTGATTTTGACTCAGGTCATGATCTCACAGTTGATGAGACTGAGCCCCACATCCAGCTCTCACTGACAGTGTGGAGCCTGCTTGGGATTCTCTCTCTCCCTCTCTTTCTGCCCCTCCCCTACTCATGCTTTCTCTCTCAAAATAAACAAACTTAAAAAAATAAATTTTCATTGTGGTGATAAAATGGGTATGACATTTGGGTTTAGAAAACTGTTAGGGACAAATCATTTTGAAATTCCTTTAAAAACAAAACTAACAAAAAACATTGCAGAGCATTCAACAACTCCACTTTCATTAAAGCCATAAGGCTTTCTTTATAGTATGAATTTTTTGATGCAGCAAATGAATTTAATACTGATTCAAAGCTTTCTTCCCTTCATTCTGTTTTACTGGTTTTTCTTCAGAATTAGCATCCTGCTGTTCAATAAGACACACATAGAGATGGCTTATTTGTCTACATTTGTTATATTGTTAAGGTCTTCCTCTCATAGAAATGGTCTAATACTAATATTAATGATGGCCATTAAGTCATTTAAGTCATCGAGCTCAGTTAACCGTTATAATCAAATAAGCAAACATAGATTTAAGTTACTTTACAAAAAATACAGAGATAAGATGTCTTGAAACTAAGATATGCCAAATAATATGTATGACATAGCTCAAGGGTTTCCAAGATTAATTATATAACAGAAATGCACCTTTGGTATAATTTTGTATAAGCATAACAAAATTTAATACTGATGGAAAGTCTCCTTGTGTGAGTTAGATTTAAATTCTATGCAGAGTAATATCAATGATGTGAAAAATGCTTTTAAGAATGATTCAAAGAAGAATCACAATGTCATCTTATTCATAAAGTTTTGCACTTATATTCCAAATGGAAAACCAATCAGTAAATGCTTTCCTATATTAATATAGATTGCATTATGAATTCTCTGCTGTTTAGTATGTAGTGTGCTCTATCAAAGGTTCTTCCAATATTACTTACACTTGTGGGGTTTCTCAAAAGAAGGATTTAACTGACATCAATTAATGAATCATGAAGAAAGACTCCCTATATTTTTATATCATAAGACCTCACAAGAGTGAAATAAGATGAGACCTTGGAGAAAATGTCTCAAAATTTTTATATTCATAGGATTTCTCAAAAGTGTAAATATCCTGGTGTTGAGCAAAGTCTGAGTCCTGACTAAAGGTGTTCCTATAGTCTTTCCATTGATAGAGATTCTCACCATTGTGAATTTTATGTCCAGTAAAATATGGATGGGGACTAAAGATCTGGCTACTTTCTTTACATTCATAGGATTCTGCATCAGTATGAATTTTCTTATGTCGTGTAAGCTGTGAACCCCAGATAAAAGACTTCCCACATTCTTTACATACATAAGGTTCCTCACCAGTATGTATTCTCTGATGTCGAGTAAGTTGTGAACCCCAGAGAAAGGCTTTTCCACATTCTTCACATTCATATGGTCTCTTTCCAGTATGGATTTTCTGATGTCGATTAAGTTCTGAACCACGAAAAAAGGTCTTTCCACATTCCTTACATTCATAGTTTCTTTCACCAGTATGAATTTTTTGATGTCGATTAAACTCTGAGCCATGAAGAAAGGTCTTTCTACATTCCTTACATTCATAGAGTTTTCTCTCATTATGAATTTTCTCATGTTGAGCAAGATAGGAGGCCCAAATAAATGTCTTCCCACATTGCTTACATTCATAAGGTTTCCTACCAGTATGAATCCGTTGATGTCGAGCAAGGTGCGAACTCCAGATATAGGCTTTTCCACATTTCTCACATTCATAGGGTTTCCTACCAACATGAACATTCTGATGTTGAGCAAGATTTGAACCACGAATAAAGGCTTTTCCACATTCCTTACATTCATGAAATTTCTCACTAGTATGAGTTCTCTGATGTTGAGTTAGGTGAGAGCCACGAGTAAATGCTTTCCCACATTGCTTACATTCATAAGGTTTTTCACCAGTGTGAATTCTCTGATGTTTAGTAAGATGTGATCGCTGACTAAAGGCCTTTCTACATTCATTACATTCATAAGGTTTTTCACCAGTATGAATTCTCTGATGTCGTGTAAGATCTGAGCCACAACTAAAGGCTTTCCCACATTCTTTACATTCATAAGATTTCTCACCAGTATGAATACGCTTATGGACACTAAGTTGTGAATGAAATCTAAAGGCCTTCCCACATTCCTTACATTTAAAAGGTTTTTCACCAGTATGAATCCTCCTGTGACCAGTAAGACTTGAACGCAAACTAAAAGCCTTTCCACATTCTTTACATTCATATGTTTTCTTGGCAGAGTGTACTGTCTGATGTTGAGTAAGTTCTGAATCAGAAAGAAAGGTCTTCTCATATTCCTTATCTTCACTATATTTCTCACCAGTGTGAATTAATTGATGTTGAGCGCAGTCTGAGCCAGAACAAAAGGTTTTTGCACACTCTTTAAATTCATTCAGTTTCTTTCCTGTATCAAGTCTGTGAGTGGTGTGATAGTTAAAAGTGGACACTTTTTCATAGGTGGGTATATCCTGCTTTAAACATTCTTCCTGATTTTCCTGTTGTGTTTCAAACTGACCTTTGCTTTCCCAATCAGCCCTAAAACATGAATATTCAAGGCTGTGTTTTTTACAAATTTCCAAATGAGGTAATTCTCTCTCAAAAGTAACATTTTTTTGTGATAACTCCTTGGTCTGACATCTGGACTGCACATCTGAAAGATAAGAAGATAAATTCATACCGTTTTACTATCCAAAAAGAAATAAAACTTCCAATATAGATATAAAAAGTAAATCTTAAAATACATAAAGCACACAAGAAGTGAATGACTTAAGAAATTCTCAAATTCTGGGTGATATGAAAAAAAGGCAAAAAATAAATAGAAATTTAAGAGAACTAATAAAAGTTGAGGTGGGTGTTTAGATATATAAAAGCTTTGTTTTAGGGGTGCCTGGGTGGCTCATTTGGTTGAGTGTCCAACTTTTGATTTCAGCTCAGGTCATGATCTCAGGGTTGTGAGAGGAAGTCCCCCATTGGACTCCATGATGGGGGTGGAGCCTACTTAAGATTCTCTCCACCTCTGTCCTTCCCCTACTCTCTCCCTCTCAAGAAACAACAACAACAATAACAACAACAACAACAAAAACCTTTGTTTTGGTCAAATTCATCTGAGCAATTCAATTTTCAAAACGATTATTCAGGTATCATCCAATCATGGAAAGCCAATGTAAAGATGAGACTGTTTCACTCAGTATGGTAAATCAACCCTTAGCATATGTTAGGCATTAAAAAAAAATAATTCTGTAAGAAATACACTACAAGACCCCCCAAAAAAAGTTAAGTGGGGGGAATTTAGGATGGAATAATGGATAATATTGCAAAACCCAGGTACCAAGAAGCACAACTGGGATCATTTAATGTGAGAACAATGTAACACATCACACTGTCTAATCCCTTCCATGTTTACTGGAATGAGTACATGTCCTGCTTCCATATTACTTTCTATACAGATAGGATGAAACAAGAGCATATCTAAACTAACTCAAAGCATTTCCTAGATATTTCAAATAAAAAAGAAGCTCCAACAATATGTTATTTCAATCTGAGTCTTGCACATAATAGAAAATTCATCAATTAACCTCAACTTGCCAAATATACCCCTTGTTTCCTCTTGACAGCTAGGACTTGTCTTTTATGACACTGCATTCTCTTTGTTGTCCTCCATTAGCCTTAACCTCTCTCTGCCACTTCCTATTCACTGTAGCCAGAAGCCATTTCCCCCTATATTCCTGATTTTCAACTAAGCAGCCTATTAGGTGTTCTCTTAATGTAGAGCCTACTTTGCCAAAATTTATGGACATGTTCCAGTAGAAGAAAAGAATACAAGTTTCTTAATAGATTATATACTCTTTGTTAACCCTTCTTATCCCAAAATGAAATTGGAAAATCAACAGATGTTAGTTAAAAGAAGAATTAATGAGTGTGGGAAATACAGAAGCAAGGAGAATTTAGGCAGAGTAAGAAAAATACAAGATATAGTAGGGAAAATAAAAAATCAGGTCAAAAAAATTTTAGGGAGAAATTTACAAATATCTAAATGAAGAAATGTATAAATATCTAAATAAAAAAAGAGATAGAAAGAAAATGAATTAAAGCATTGATAAATTGACTACTAGAAAAAAAGAATGACACCTTTTTATAATAGAAAAAGAAAATAAAGAGGACTGAACAGGAGTGGTATTTGGAGGTGAAGAGAAGGGTCATTTGGAAATTCATGTTGAAAAGGTTACTTTTGGTTCTAGGTCTCAGGCCTTTATCCATAGGTTTTTTATCCCCTGAGGAGGAAACCTGAGACCAACATTTCAGAGATGCTGCTGCCTCACTAAACATCTGGGCTCTTTGCTGCAATGATGGTGTCCCTGTGCTGGCTCAACCCTCACTCACCTGGGCAATGTCCTCTTGTCTCATCCTGCAAAAATATCCAGGGCTCTTTTCCCTTCTCCAGTAAAGAGAACACATCCGGCTGATATATGCAAAGTCCTGATCAGAGATAAGAAACAGGAAATGACCAAGTGGTAAAGGTTTCAAAATTTGCATCTAGTCCCTTGGTTATGAAGGAAAAAAAATAATTATAGGAGAGCAAGAAAAAAGCATAAAGTATTTCTAAAGGATGGAGAGGGTGGAGGTTCCCATTGAGGATTGCTAGAATCAAATTTACAAAGTGTAAGCCAATTTCCCAGAAAGAAGTCAGAAATTCCCCTAGACACTTGAAAGACAATTCAAAAATTCACAGTGTAGAAAGCAGAAAGTTTTGGGGTCAAATTCTGAATCTTACCCAGTGAGATCATATTGCTGTAGTTCTCCAACATCACATCTCTGTACAAATGTCTCTGTTCCAAGTCCAGGCACTCCCACTCCTCTTGAGAGAAGTCTACAGCTACATCCCTAAACATCGTCACTTGCTGAAACAACAATCCCAAGCATCAATGGTGAAATTAAAAGAAATCTTTTAGATAGAAGGGAAACAAATGAAAAAGGGCACTACAGAAAGTGGGATACTCACTGAGCAGAAAACTGAAGTTGGCTGCCTTATAGTATGTGGGGGAAATGACATGGAAGCTGAATGTCTATATGCTCTCAAACATCCTTATGACCTTCCCATGACAAACATCAGGCAATAGGCAGCCCAGACCCATGAGTTCTTTGTTGATACCCCTGAGATGCCACAGTAGGCTTAAATGACTAACTCCAGATTTATTATGTGCCAAAATTTTCTCCCCCCTTAGGCTATTTCAGTTGAATTTTCTATTAGCTGAAGTGGAGATACACTCCCTAACTGAATGCCATTTTCTGTGGAGAATACCATTTTCTGTGGGAATGTATAAAATCTCTGGGCTCTTGGCTAAGTAACTGACAATCAGCACATGTCTTGTTAATATTAATCTCTCATTGATTTCCTGGAAAGATCCCTGATCTCTCTGAACTTAACCTTCCATCATATCCTCTATTTAAAAACACAATAAAATGCCATATGCTAAAATGAATACCAATCAATACCAACTCTTACCTTTACTGATATACTCCATTCTACAGAGTACATAAAAGTTTTCATGTAGTGTATCCCTTTGAGCCACTCAGTTCCACTCTGTTAAGCCACAGATTTGAAAAGAAAGTCTCTACTATTTCCTTTAAGGGAAAATACTTCTCCTCCTTCAGTGCTCTGTCAAAGTATTAGGACACAGGAGGTGCTGAATGCTATGTTGGACAGAAGAGGGACACCTAGGAAAGGCAGTGGACTGTTTCCCAGCTATCACTTACCATAATGAATAGTGACTCAAGTAAGTAGTTTAAGGATAAGAAATAAAAATACTCACATGACATGATAAAAATGGTTGTAATTTTGGAAAGAAGCAATTCCAACTCACATGGGCCATGACTTAAAATTCCAAGAATCAGTCTTCTAGATTCCTCTCCTGGTGAAGCAGACTCCTGAGAAAGCAGAGCTAGAGGGAAGGAATCGTGAGAGGTCAGGTTTTCCTAAAAGATTTCAAATGGACTAAGAATGCCATTTTCTTCCCTGAAGAAAGGTCAGAGGGAGTCTGCAGAGATCCTGGCCCAAACCAAAATCCAAGTGACTCATTCTCCCTGCTCCTCTCTTCCAGTCCTACGAAAACACTAATCCACTTTCTGTCTCTATAGATAGATTTCCCTATTCTGGACTTTCATATGAATGGAATCCTATAATATGTGAACTTACTATGACTAGTGTGTTTCATTTAGCATAATGCTTTCAAGGTTCATCCAAGTTGTAGCATGTATCAATATTTCATTACTTTCTATGGCTAAATAATATTCCACTGTATGACCTAGACCACATTTTGTTTACCCATTCATCTGTTAATGGACATTTGGGCTGTTTCCACCTTTTGACTATTATGCTGCTATGAACCTTCATGTACAAGTTTTTTATTTGAATACCTGTTTTATGGTTTTCAGAGTATGAGATTTATACTTCACTGATTAAATTTATTCTTAAATATTTTATGTTTTTGGTGCTATTGTGAATGGAACTATTTCCTTAATTTCATTTTTGTATTCTTCACTACAAGTGTATAAATATACACTTGATTTTTATCTATTGATCTAGTATCCTAAACTTTTCTTTTACTTTTCTTTTTTTTTTTCTGGGGCAGGGGAGGGGCAGAGGGAGAGGGAAAGAGGGAATCTTAACCAGACTCAGCTACCAGCAGGGAGTCTGACACTCAATACTCACAACCATGAGATCATGACCTGAGCAGAAATCAAGAGTCAAATCTTAACCAGCTAAGCCACCCAGGAGTCCTTTGTATCCTAAAACTTTTCTAAACTCCTTTATTAGTTCTAATAGTTTTTCTGTATATGGATTCCTTAAGATTTTCTATATTTAAAAAATAATGTCATGTGTATATAGAGTTTTACTTCTTTCCCAATATAGATGCGTTTTATTTCTTTTTTCTTGTCTAACTGTCCTGTAAAATTTCTACAATATTGAATAGAAGTGGCAAAAGTAGCCATTCTTTTCTTATTTCTGATCTTAGGGGGAAAACATTCAGATATTCACTATTAAGTATGAGATTTTTGTAGGTGTCCTATATTAAGTCAAGAAAATTCCCTTTCATTCCTAATTTATAGAGTATTTTTTATAATGAAAAGGTACTGGCTTTTGTCAAATGTTTTTTTCTATATCTATTAAAATGACCCTGTAATTTTTGGGTTTGATTCTAATGATATAGTATACCACATTAATTGATTTTTGGATGTTCAGACAATCCTGGGGGATATTCTGCATTCACTTATATGTTGCTGGATTTGGTTTGCAAGTATTTTGTTAAGGATTTTTGTACTCAAATTCTTATGAGATATGCTTTGTCTAGTTTTGGTATCTGGGTAATACTGGCCTCATCAAATAAGTTGGGGGATTGGCTGTATTCTTTAATTGCAGCCGAGAAGACACTGGGGAACTCAGAACTGATAGTAGAAGTCCTTCTGAACCAGGTTACATTCTGAACAACGACGAAAACCTGGTTGTTCAGAGGAACCATATTTTAATGCAATTGTTTTCTACTGTAGTAACAGAGGAGAGAACTCCTGAGCAGAAGAACGTAAAAACCATCTTTTCAGAGGAAAGCACCAGTGACAGCTATTCTGAGGTAATCTATCACATTCCAAAAAACAAAACAAACCAAAACAAAATTAGAAGCACTGTGTCCAAAGACATTGTTACATATAAATTTGAAAAGAATGCCAGAATTCTCGTATGTGTAAAGAAAACTGCCTAAAAGACATCAGAGAATATTAGAAGTATTATCTAACATTCCACTGTAAGTAAAAAAATATTTGATGATACAATCACACCTCTGAGGCAAGACTGCATGCACAAATGTTACAATGATCTCAGAAATGGGGAGGATATGATGAATAGACTATATCTAAGAGTTAGTAGAATTCAGTATGAAGGAGAACACAGGCAAAACCACTTTATTTTTTTAGTCTTTTTAAAAATAATTTATTGTCAAGTTGGTTTCCATATAACACCCAGTGCTTATCCCCACAAGTGCCCTCCTCCATGCCCACCACCCTCCTTCACCTCTCCCTCTCCCCCATCAGCCCTCAGTTTGTTCTCAGTATTCAAGAGTCTCTCATGGCTTGCCTCCCTCCCTCTCCCCAACTATTTTCCTCCTTCCCCTCCCCCATGGTCCTCTGTTAAGTTTCTCCTGATATACTTTTGAGTGAAAACATATGGTATCTCTCCTTCTCTGCCTGACTTACTTCACTTAGTATGAAACCCTCAAGTTCCATCCACGTTGCTACGAACGGCCAGATTTCATTCTTTCTCATTGCCATGTAGTATTCCATTATATATATAAACCACACCTTCTTGATCCATTCATCCGTTG
>CM053563.1:15964891-16048747 GCA_028646485.1 Cryptoprocta ferox
GCATGTTGCCGTCCAGTTCTCCCAGCACCACCTGTTAAAGAGGCTGTCTTTTTTCCACTGGATACTCTTTCCTGCTTTGTCAAAGATTAATTGGCCATACATTTGTGGGTCCAATTCTGGGTTCTCTATTCTATTCCATTGGTCTATAAAAACACTTTAGAAATAAAGAATAATCTAAAAGAAGCACAAGGTATGACAAATATATAAAGTGTAGCATGGACAAAGAATACAGAAATTAATGAGTGGAACAAAAAGAAAGAAAGAAAAAGATGACAATATTGGAAGAAAACAGTGAAAGTCGGAGACAATCCAACTTACAACTAAGCAGACCCCTACAGATAAAATCCAAATCAAGGCAGAGAACAAATATTAAAAACTATATTTTTAACATTAAAAAACAATTTCCTGAAATAAAGTATGAATATACATAATGAAAAGAAACTTCATATTGCAAGGAGAAATGACTCAAAATGGTCAGTACCAAAACATTTCCTAATAAAATTATTAGGCTAAAACCCATGGGAAATCAAGATAAAAATATCAAGTTACCCATGAGAAAAAGAAAATTCAGTTGTCATTAGACTTTTCCACTGCTAAATTCAGTTCTCCAAATAGTGAGGTAGTCTCTCCAATATATTTGTGGGAAAATAAATGATAGAGTCAAAGATTTAAAAAAATTTTTTTTAATGTTTATTTATTTTTGAGAGAGAGAGAGGCAGAGTGCAAGTTGGGGAGGGGCAGAGAGAGAGAGAGGGAGACACAGAATCTGAAGCAGGCTCCAGGCTTCAAGCTGTCAGCACAGAGCCTGATGTGGGGCTGGAACCCATGAGCTGTGAGATCATGATCTGAGGCACAAGTTGGACATTAAACCAAATGAGCCACCCAGGCGCCCCCAGAGTCAAAGAGTTTATATGCAGCCAAGCTGTCCTTCAAGTATAAAGGATATAAAAAGTTCTAGCTGCAAGAACTTAGGGAATACTGTTCCCAGGAATGCTTTCTAAACTACTAGAGGACATATTCCCACCACAAAAGAGACAATAGAGAAAATTTCAGGAAAAGTAGTAATGCTGAACATATTTAATGCAAATCTAAACTAAAAAATAAGATGGAGATTAAGGTATCAGTGCGCTGAATGGTCCTCAAAGGTATCTACTACTTGGTATTAACACTGTGTAGTTGCTTCCTGCAATGAATAGAGCAGACTTATGTACCAAGAAGATATTGTGGAAATGATGGAGTAGAAGGATAGGTCAAAAAGGACATTATGGCTTCTACCGTACACTCTCTTGCTGTCTCTCTGCTCTGGGGAAAGCCATATGACATGTCATGAGGACACTAAAAGAGCTGTATAGAGGTCCACATAGAGAGGAACTGAGGTATTTTGCCAACAGCCATGTGAGGGAATCATCTTGGAAAGTGATCCTCCAGCTTCAGTCATGCTTTCAGATGACTGTGGCCTGGCCAAGAGTTTGGCTGCAACTTTGTGAGACCTTAAGCCAGAGAGAGCTTCCCAGCTAAGCCACTCCTAAATTCCTGATCTGCAAAAATGGTGTTAAAATAATACATATTTTGTTTTTTAGGGTAGTATGTTTTACAGCAATAACTAATATAGGGATAAAGTTTACAAAATGGAAAAGAGACAAGCTCACTTTGTGAGCTTCAAATGAGAAAGGATATCATTTGAAGCAGCCGAGTAATTGGTAGAAACACAGAAATATTTAAGAATAAAAACATGAAGTCAGAGAGAGTAAAAATGTCAACTATATTTCAACATACAAGCAAAAATTAGGAAATTAAAAGTTAGATTTAAAATGACAGCTTTTGGGGCACCTGGGTGGCTCAGTTGGTTGAGTGTCTGACTTTAGCTCAGGTCATGATCTTACTGCTTATGGGTTCAAGCCCTGCATCAGGCTCTGTGCTGACAGCTCAGAGCCTGCAGCCTGCCTTGGATTCTGTCTCCCTTTCTCTCTGCCTCTCACCCACTCATGCTGTCTCTCTCTCTTTCTAAAATAAATAAATAAACATTAAAAAAATTTTAATGGCAGCTTTTACAATAGCAACAACAATTTCAAATACTTATAAATTTAACAAAAAAAGTACAGGGCTTCTGCATTTATTACTACAAATAACAGAGTGAAATTGCAGAACATCTAAATGACTGGAGGAATTTATCACCTTTATGACATGAAAGGCTGGTTATTTTCAAGATGTCAGTTTATCTGCAATATAATGGTATAAAAAGGTTAAAAGTAAAAGGATGGCAAAAGATATACCATGGAAATCATAATCAAAAGGATGCTAGAGTGGTTACATTAATATGAGACAAGGTAGATTTCAGAGCAGAGATTATCAGGGAGGAAAGATGGACTTTTCAACAAATGATGCCAGGTCAACTGAATATCTATAAGGAGGAAATGAATCGATCTTTGCCTTACAACATACACAAAAATCAATTCCAGGAGGTTTGTACACCTGAATGTAAAACATACTAATGAGGAAGAAAATACAAATACCTTCACGCCTCTGGGATAGGCAAAGATTTCTTAAATAGGTACAGAGAGTACAAACCACAACGGGGAAAATAATAAATAAAACTACATTTTACTTTTTGATTTTTGTTTATTTTTTAAGTACAACTACATTTTAAAAAGCAATTTCTGTTCATCAGAAAACAACTAGCGAAAATGCAAACCACGGATTAGATGATATTTGCAATACAAGAGCTGACAAAGGATTCACATCCAAGCTAAATAAAGAACTTGCTCGAATCAACAATAAAAAGACAGACAAGCTCCCCCAAATTTAAACAGCTCCCCCAAAGGAAAGGCAAAGGATATAAACAAGCATTCCCCAAGGGAAGATATCCAAATGGTCCACAGACATTAAAACAAAAGCTATCAACTTCATTAGTCTAAGTTAAGAAAACCACAATGTATTGTATATAGCCACCATATCGACCAAAATTTTACAGTCTGACAATGCCATGTGTTAATGAGAAAGGGGAGCAGTTGGAACTTGCACACAATGTTGATGGGAGTACTAACTGGTTCAGCTATTTTGGAAAACAGATTATCTGCTTAAACAGATTCACTTACCCTATGACCCAGCAATTTTTCTCCTAGAAATTGACTCAAAAGAATGGATGCATATGAACCCAAAATGATAAGTGTAAGAATGCTCCTAGCATCATTATTCATGAAACAAAACATATGCGCATCAACAGTATCACAATTGTTGAACAGTTAAATAGAGTTGGTATATTCATGCGCTGGAACGTGCACCTAGCAAGATGAACAATAAGCTCTTTCTACAGACAATATGGATGAACCTCACAATGTTGAACGAATGAAGCCAACAAAAAAGGTTATATACTGTATGATTCTATACATGTATAAGTTAAAAAACAGACAAAACTGATATATGGTAGTTACTTCTGACTGAACAGAAGCACAAGAGAGATTTCTGGGGTGTAGGTAATGTTTTACTTCTTGATCTGAGCTCTTATTTTATGGGTGATCCCTTTATGGTAATTCACCTAAGCTGTACAGTTTTGATTGTATCATCATTTATATACTTGACTATATATATGATAAACTTAAATAAAAAGTTCATATTACAAATTATGGAGAAATATAGACAAGGCAAATGCAAACAAAAAATAATAAGCAGGGGCCATGGTCTTGAGCATTCTAATATACAAAAGCCTAAAATTCACGATAAAAATAATTATGAGTATCTATATATCAACTCATAGAAGCAACTTAAAGCAGAAGTTACAGGTTATATAAGAAATTTTCATTCATAGAGTATTTTAATACATATTTATAAATCAAAGACAAATCAAATGGAAAACAAGTAACTAACTACAGACTGGCCACATATTAGATCACAAAGAAAAGTTCATTAAATTCCAAAATGAAAAAATATCACAGTGCAAGGGCACCTGGGTGGCTCAGTTGGTTAAACATCCAGCCATTGATTTCAGCTCAGGTCATGATCTCACAGTGGTGAGATTGAGCCCCACATGGGGCTTCAAGCTGAGTGTGGGGCCTCCTTAGGATTCTCTCTCTCCCTCTCTTTCTGCCCCTCTCCATCCTGCTCACACTCTCCTTCAAAATAATGTTTTTTTAAAACTTAAAAGAAATCACAATGCAGCAAAGCTGGAAATGACAAGTGAAGAAGGGGGGCCTATGTACTTTACCTGAATTCCTCAACTTTATCAATCGGGACTGAGTTCCCTTCATGTCATAGGGCTCACGACCCCTCCACAGCACTAAAGGCTAAGACACTATAGCGCTATATTTCTTTTCCGAGTAACAAATTATTATAAATATAATGGCTTAAAACAATACAAATTTATTATCTTACAGTTAGTTAGGCAGTTAGGTATAAGTCAGACATGGTTCTCACTGGGCTAAAATCTAGGCGTCAGCAGGGCTGTGTTCCTTTCTGGAGACTCTGAGGGAGAATTATTTATTTCCTTAAATTTTCCAGATTCTAGAAGTCACCAGCATTGGCTCCCTTCCTTTAGTCAGCAATTTTGCTTATCTCTGACCATTCTTCTTTGATCATAGCTCCCTCGGACTGGAAAGGTTTACTGACTTTAAGAATCCATGTGATGAGATTGGGCCTAATTGGATACTCTAGGATAACTCCCTCACTTCAAGGTCCTCAACTTAATCTTGTTGCGTCATAAAGCAAATTATTCACAGGTTCCAGGGATTAGGCCCTATGCAGGGGCATTACTCTGCCTATGCCAACCATCTTTAAAGCTTCTATTCTTGGCTCTCCTCTTTCTGAGGGTTACTCAAAAATCTACCTCTTTCTACCCCATCACTTCCCATCCAAGTGTCTTGAATCCAAGCAGAATAAGCATCAATATCCCCTGTATCCATGTTTATGTCCAACATAAGAAGCCCTAGATTCCCTGATAATCTCTTTTCAGATACTGTACTCCCCACCAGTTGAATGTCCCCTCTTTTCATCCCTCCCCAAACTCTTGACACTTTCTAGTATGCTCTCTGGAATTCATAATTCATTAATAACAAACCCCTCTTTTATCTCCAACCACTTTGAATATTCCCTTCACCTTTGGGTCTAAGGGAAACCTGGGTCACCCCAGAGGACTCCCCAGACTTTTTAACATTCCCTCCCCCACCCTCCACAGACTCTTGCCACTGGGTCTGGAAGCAGGGCAGGTATCCCCCTTGCTTTTATTACTTTCAGACTTTTCCCCCTTCTCCAGAAAAGATCTAAGTTGAAATTTCATGGCATGAGATTATATATATTCACCACATCTCAGGATATTTCCCCTTATTTTGTGAAAACTTGAGCTCATGGCTCATTCTCTGCAACACTACTACCCTGTTTTATTCTTGACCCTGGCTTACTCATTCTTACCTGCACTTCTACTTTTCCTCTCTCTTGTGGCTTATTACCACCAGCATACTGAGACTTATTTCCCCCCACATCAGCTGCTGCTCCATTTCTCTGCTCATATTTACTGAGAACTCTTGGAACGTGTTCTCTACACTGTCTCCTATTCCTCTCCCTTCATTTTACATTACCCTACCTAATCCAACTAACGGCCACCACAGAAACTGCTCTCCACACATTTACTAACGACCTATTGTTACTAAACACAATATTCTTTGTTTCTGGCTCCACTGCTGCTGTTACCACATTTACACACATGGTCACGCAGAGTGGTGCAGTCACAATCATATACATGCACAGTCACACCTAAGTAGTCATTACTATCACGTACAGCTCGCGTCACCATCGCGCACAACCACACACACACACACACACACAGACACAGACAGACAGACACACACACACACACACACCCACCGCTCCTGAGCGATTACCCATATCCCGATCTCGTAGCAATTTCACACAAGCACCCACAGATCCTATCGAGATCGCTGGTGCGGGAGCGAATAAACACAAACACAGCTCCCTACCGTCTTCCTTTCCAAACCCTCTTGCTACCAAGGCCTGAGATTCCGAAAACATTAAGCCCTCACTATGCTCCCCAGTGGCCGTGGCCCCTCAGGAGTCATTCCGACGCGCGATCTTAAGACTCTTACCTGACCCAGCGGTCCTCTCAAGAATGTTCCGCAGGTACTCAGGCGCGGTCCTTCCTATGGTCCTGAAAGGGCCAGTGCGCGGACAGGAAGCTGCCTCAGCTATGGTGGACATTGGAAAATGCAGTCAGAGCCTGGACAGCCTTTCAGAGAGGCGACGATCTCAATTCACAGGCCTTGGCCCCGGCCCACATCCTTTCCCTGGGCAAAAACCATCGCCCTCATAATTGCTCACATCCGTGGCCAGGGGCTTCTATTAGTTTCAGGTCGCGTTTAGAATGCAAGACTCAACGGAGGCCTCCACGCTGCTGCCCCACAAATGGATGCTCCAGTCTGGAAACTTGCACAGTAAACCAACGCCGCCTTTCGACCGGAAGTAGCTTTGGACGCGATGGCCCCCGGGAAACGTAGTTCAGAGCTCAGAGGAAGGGTGTAATTCTTTGCAGGTTGAGTTCTTTTTCTGGGCATCTGATAGTTACGGTGTGACAGAATGGTCCTGTGACCAGCGAGTCCTTACCATCTCCGTCTGAGCATTGGCCACGTCTGGTTCATATCTCTTATCCCACAAGGCTCGACCTGGGGGTAGAATGAAGGGGCCCGGCCGCTGGACGGGCCCCTATCTGCGAAGTCATGGGAGCTCCTTCTTTAATGAGGTGTAGTATCCCTTATATCCTTTAACAAATACTTATCTTATTCCCATCCTTCAGTTACCCTTAGATGGTTTGGTTTAAATTAATATTCAAGCTTACATTAGCATTTTGTAAATGTTGTTCATGTCTCAGCCTCCCCCCCGCCCCCACTTGCTGGCTTTTAAAATTTGCTTCCTTTTCTCTGTGCTCATTATGTAGATGGACAGTATGTCTAAACTTTCTGATGGAGGAGTGACTTTTTTCAGTACTTTCAAATTCAACCTTTAAAAATAATTGCCTTTAAAATATTTTTATTGTGAAATAGGAAAGGCCTGAAGAAAAGTGCATAGAATGTGTATGTTCAGTGTAACTCAATACTAATGAAGAGTATATTTGATATCTCAAGAAGAAACATCCTATGCTTTTGATATTTCTGATCCCCAGGCCCCAGCTGACCACTAACTATCCCACCTGACCTGTGGGGTAGAGGCTGCTTTTAGGCAATCAACTTTAACAATGGAAACCTGAGTAAGGTAGAAGGGCCCATAGTAACCCCCTGGCTGAATACAAACATGCTCTTTAGGTGACCTACCTCAAAATATCCATAAGCCCTAGCTGACCAATGGGTTACTTACACCAGGACACAGGGACCAAAAACGGAAAATTCAGTTCCTTACCATACCTCCTCACTTTCCCTCTTTAACTACAGCTTCCCACCCCTGCCTCACTGCAGTCTCTGCTTTGCCCTCCTGCCCACTGCTTCCTTGCAGTGTGTTCAATAAACTTCTATCTCCTTTGTTCTGCCTTAGGTGAATTCTTTCACCACCCCCACTGTCAGCTTCTACCAGATTTTGTCACGCTACATTTGGTGGCCCCCATAGGATCAGGGGACCCCACAAATATCTTGGGTTGTCAGTTATCTATCTTTAAAATTTACATAAATGCAAATCAAATTGTATGAATTTATCTTGCTTAGTTCTTAAAACTTCTAACTGAATTAACTCAAAACACCACACTAAAGACTTTGCAGAAGGAAATGTATGCCCATTCAGGGTGAAAATTATTTTCCTTATTACTGTTGTGTTGTGGGACCCCAAGATCAACACTCCCTCCATGGTTGAATGATTCACTAGAACTCAAAGTGAAACAATACAAAGCGAAATTAGCAGAGAGAAATGGTGCATGGAACAAAGTCCAGGAAAAACCAGCACATCTTTCCAAGAATCCTTTCCAATTGAAATCACAGAGGACATTAATTTCCCCTACAACAAGTTTTTTTTTGTTTTAATTTTTTTTAATGTTTTATTTACTTTTGAGAGAGAGAGAGGTATCGTGAGCAGCGGAGGGTAAGAGAGAGAGGGAGACACAGAATCCGAAGACAGCCTCCAGGCTCTGAGCTAGCCTTCAGCACAGAGCCCAACTCGGGCTCAAACCCATGAACCGTGAGATCATGACCTGAGCCGAAGCTGGGCGCTCAACCAACTGAGCCACCCAGGCGCCTGGACTGTCTCAGTGGTTTAGGAGAGTAGAGACAAAATTCTTCATCTACCCCTTAAAACTTGCTCATTCCATAGTTTTATTTTAGTAAATAACAATTCTGGTTTTCTGTGTCTCAAGCTGAAATACTTGCATGGGCCTAGGTTCTTATCTTCATTTCCAACATCAAATCTATTACCTGATCCTTTCAGCTCTATCTTCAAAATATATCTAGAATCCAACTCCTTCTCATGACTACCACTGCTATCACCCAAGACCAACTTACTATCATCTCTTACCTGTATTATTCCAATAGCTCATTAGCGAGTCTCCCTGCTTCCTTTTTTTTTTTTTTTTGGTCCCCCTATACTGTATTCTCTACTCAGCACCCTGAGTGGTCTCTCTTTCTCTCTCTCTCTTTCTTTTTTTTAAAGTTTTAGTTATTTAAGTAATCTCTATACCCCACATGGGGCCTGAACTCACGACCCCAAGATCAAGAGTCACACACTTTTCTGACTGAGCCAGCCAGCCACCACTGAGTGATCTCTTTTATTGTATTTTTATTTTTTAAGCTTATCAATTTATTTTGAGAAAGAGAGAGAACTCAGGAGGGGCAGAGAGAGAGGGAGAGATAATCCCAAGCAGGCTCCTCACTGTCAGCACAGAGCCTGATGCGGGACTTGAACTCATGAGCCATGAGATCATCATCTGAACCAACATTAAGAGACACTTAATGACTGAGCCACCCTGGTACCCGCCCCGAGTGATCTCTTTTAAATGTAAGTCAGATCATGTTACTCCTCTTTGCAGAACCCAACACTGCCTTCACATCTCACTGAGAAAAATAAGCAAAGTTCGTACAATGCTCTCTAAGACCTTCCATAATTGGTCCCCTCATTAGCTCCTTCTCCTCATCTACTATTCTTCACTTTGTCACTGTGACCAATTTGCTGCTTCTTGAATATACCAGTCTTGTACCCAACCAATGGCATTTCTGTTTTGGTGTTTTATCTGTTCATAATTCACTTTATCAAAATATCTTCAAATGTCACTGCTTCTTCCTTTTTGTTTTGCTCATATATTTTATTTTTAGGCTTCTCCTAACTATTCTATTTAAAAAGGCAATTCCCAAGGTGCCTGGCTGGCTCAATCAGAAGAGCACACAACTCTTGATCTTGGGGTTGTGAGTTTGAGTCCCACGTTGGGTGTAGAGATTTAAATAAATAAAACTTTAAAATACATAAAATTGCAATTCCCTTGGCACTTGCTATCCCATTTACAAGCTTTATTTTTCTCTTTAGAGCTTACCTTTATCTGGAATACTATGTATTTCATTTACATGTTCACTGACCACTTTCCCTGACTAGAATGTAAACTCTAGGAAAGGAAATTTTGGCCATTTTTTTTCTACTGATGCTTTCCTAGAACAGAACCTGGCACATATAAAGGCTCAATAGGTCAATTGAGCTGCTAAATGAAAAATACAGTGTTTGACAAGAACAGGAAATAGGTACTCTTATAAATTATTTTTTGGTGGGAATGGAAAGCGATTCATTTTATGTGGATTGCAAATATTTATACATCATCTCTGACCCAGCACTGCTTAGAGGAATTTATTACAAAGATGCATGCACATCTGTGCAAAGCTGAATATGTAAGGATATTCATTCCAGAATTGTATAAACCTGAAAACATCGTATATATTCACGAATATGTATGAAAGTATGACATTTCCCCTACCACAAAATACTATGCCACCATAAGAACAAGGAATATGTATTAATATGGGATGTTTCATATAGATATATCATATATCATATAGATATAATAATAAAAAATAAGATGCTTTATACTAACATTTGTGAAAAATAAAGATGAGGGGCTTTAGATACATAGATACGTTGGTATAGTCATAGAATTACTCAGAGTAGTTTACATAAGAAACTAGCCACAGTAGATGCATGTGAAGAAAAATAGTAAAAGGGAGATTTCTTTTTTTTCACTATAACCTTGTTTACATTTTTGAGATCTATGAGATGATTCCTTTAACAACAATTGTGAAATGGGGTGCCTGGGTGGCTCAGTAGGTTAGGAGTCCGACTTCACCTCAGGTCATGATCTCATGGTTTGTGGGTTCAAGCCCCGTACCAGGCTCTGTGCTGACAGCTCAGAGCCTGAAGCCTATTTCAGATTCTGTGTCTCCCTCTCTCTCAGCCCCTCCCCTGCTCATGTGCACGTGCACGCACGCTCTCTCTCACTCTCTCAAAAATAAAAAACATTAAAAAAGAAAAATAAAATAAAAACAATTGTGAAATAAAAAAAAGTTGGCAGAAAGGGAAGCTAGGAGGGAAATTATACTAAGTTACTAAGCTAGCAACTTTGAGAGGTGATGAAGGTTGCTGAAGTATGACTGTGAAATGCAGGTGTAAAATATAACCCTGAAGCTTTTAGCAATGAAAAGATAGAAAATGGAATGTAATAAAAAGAAACTGCACTGTGCAACAATAATAGTTTTGAAAGACTGCAGATTTATGAAGGACTGACTGCATATGTAGACTATGAAAATAAACAGAATATGGTCCTCTAGGATTACTTAAATAAAAGAGGGCAATGATAGAGGAACAATGAGGACAGAAGGGTTCACATCAACTGAAACTCAAGGATAGTAGGGCCTATGAAGGAAATCCTGAAAAACATTCCAGGGGTGTTAGATCTCTTGCTGAACATTTATATTCTGTCTTATTCCACTCACTTACTCACTTAGAACCTCCTTTACCTTTCCTCTATTTACCACCATGGCCTCTTTTCTTGTTCCAACTTAAAGATTTCATCCAGTTTGGTGATATGATAGGCCAAAAAAGGAAAATGACCTAAGACCTGAATTCAAGTACCATCCCCAAACTCAGACTGAGCCTGGGCTTTTAATATGGAAGTTACCATATAAAGAGAAACAAAAGAAATAACCTTCTACCTTAACTTGAGAATATCTGAAGCTTGCATCTCAAAGCTGAATCTATTATGCCATGTAATTGTTCTAAACATTTCAGAAATGGAAAAGAGATGGCACTTTACTTTCAAAAGTTGGATTATACAGAGAAATATATCCATGCCTAATATGGCTGTATTGCTCTAGTTCCCCAGCATCACATCGCTGTACAGATTCCTCTGAACATCTGTTATTTTTTAAAAATGTTTATTGACTTTTTGTGAGAGAGAAAGAGAGAGAGAGAGAGAGAAGCAGAGAGAGAATCCCAAGCAGGCTCCATGCTGTCAGCACAGAGCCCGATGAAGGGCTTGATCTCACAAACCATGAGATCATGACCTGAGCTGAAATCAAGAGTCAGACGCTTAACCCACCGAGCCATATTTTAATTGTGGCTGATACTCCTGGTTGAACTGAATAATCACGTCTCTGAATGTTTGCCCAACCAATGACTCCCAAAGAACAGAGAAGAGTAAATGTCTGGGGGCAAGATTGTGGACAAAACAGGTAGTTCTATAGCAAAATATACCTTGTTTAAAATGTCATACTGATTTGTTATTCTGTTCCGGAACAAATGTTTGGAATCTTGAGTGTTTATATAAAAATGCTGCAACTTATTTATTATAGAAATTATGTAGCTTTTCTCAAAATTGAAGCTCCAGGAAGACATGCCTTATTACCAGTTTGAACAGGAAATGAGGCTTGCAGGATTCAGATTCCTCCACCGTCTCAGCCACCCATGCTAAGATGACCCACATTCAGGTGATCACACAAAAATACTCATACACTTACCCACAGATCCACACACAGTCTTGCACCACCACATGCACACAATTATTCCAACCTCACTCACAATGTGACACTGTAGCCTCACAAAGCCACACATAACCTTGATTCCACCACTCTGTCACACTAAACAATTTTATTCACGTGCAGTTTCTCTTTCACTCAACTATCCTTCTCCAACCAGTCACACATGTAATCGCACCGCTGTCTCCACCTCCTTTGCCCACCTTCAAATACATGACTGAGCTTGAAGATTTCTCCCTTTCAAACTTCTCAGGCTGGTTTGGGCACAGATCCTCGGGTCCACATTAATGTTAGTTCTTCTGGCTCCCCAACAAGTTCCGCAGCAGCCTGCCTCAAGAGCATCTTCAAAGCAGAATTCTGAGCACCATCAGGGCACTTAAGTGCGTCCACGCGCCTAGAGGATTCAGCTTATCTTGGCCTGGTCCATCTGGCCATTGGTGAAGGCCCGGACTGCATTTCCCAGGATGCCTGGGAAGGATGCCTGTAGGACCCAGTATGTTACAGGTGAACTGCCAAAGCTGGAGAGAGCCGCTCTGGGGGCTATGTCAACAAAAATTTGCATCAGACAAGTTAAACAGGTAAGAAAGACTTTATGAGAGACTGTCGCAATTAGAGAAGAGAGACTGAACTCAAGTCAGTATATAACATAGCTGGGATTTATATCAAATGGGCAGCGTGAGGGAGTCAGTGGATAGAAAATAACTAAGAGAAGCTTGGTTAAATATCAAGGGCAGGGGGATTCTTGCTGAACTAGGGTTTACAGGTCAAGGACCAGGCCTGGTCAAGAGGAGGTCTCAAAGGAGCCTGACTACAGTTTGGTCGACGGAGTCCTTGTCAGTTGACGCTCGCGGGAGCCTCCCGTGCGCAGTATTGGCTAGGTCCAGGCTCCGTGCCCCAGGGGAATAGGGACATCCAAGTGACAGCTTTTCTGCAACCTGTCGCGTTCTGTACTACATCTCCCAGAGGCCTCTAGGCTCAGTGCTCCCTCCCGCGAGAACTAGACCTTCTCCTGAGCAGTGGGCGGGATCTTCTGGCGGGTTGGAGCAAATGGCCTCAGGGCGCTGCGGGAGCTGCTGGGTTCGACTTGTTCCAAGTAGAGTAGGGGGGTGCTGCCAGTACCGAAGGAGGCGTAGGTGAGGTGACCCGGGGTTGGGGCCGGCGTGTCTGGAACCTCTGGCCTGTGTGGGGTGTGTAGGGGAGCCAGCTGAGAAGGGGAGATTGTGAGCAGGGTGCGTGTCTAAATGTGACGGTCTCCGTGCCAGTGTAAGCGTGTACGGAACTGAGGGTGGGGAGGGGGGCTTGATTTGCGGTTATGATTGTTCATGTGTAATGAGGTAATTGTGTGACCGGGTGTTTGCGAGTGTAGCGTTCTTTGGCCGCGTTTGTAAAACTGGGTGTCTTGTGTGTGTGTGTGTATGACCATTTGCTGAACTGTGGGTATGGGATGCCTTAACTATGAGATCGGTGATTGTGTTTACCCAAGGTGTGTGTATTTGTGATATTATTGGTGTAGGGTGCATGTGAATTCGTTGTTGTCACTGTGTCCCCATGAAGTGTGGCAGTCGGAATGTGAGAGCGTGGGGTGCCTAAGACTGCGGTTTTGACTGTGTCTGTACCCGCGGTGTGTGTGCTTGTGTGACCATGTGCACCCAGTTGTGTTTAGGTTTGGGGTGCCTGTGTCCTCATGGCGAGAATGAGTTTGTGGGAATAAACGCCTGAACAGCACTGTAGTTGTGGGGCGCCTTTGTCTGCCTTTGTGACTCCAGCGCTCTGTTCCCGGGAGACCTCTGTGAGCTCAGGGACAGATTCTGCCCAAAACTGCCGTGACCCTGCTCTTGTCTTGATGCTGGTGTTGAACAGGACACCCTAGGTTGCGGGTGGTTGGTTGACCTGGGCTCCCAGAAGAGCCTGGTGTTTCCTGACTTCTTTCTTCTTCCCCAGCTCTGCTTTGCTTGCGCAGAGGCTTCCAGAGTGGAGGAAAGAATGGCGGTTGAAAATCCACAAGGCACCTGCAAGGTAGTTTGTTGTTTCCCCTTCTTTCCCGAAATCCCCTTTTCTTTGTCAGGACTTGACTTGCTTTCCTCCTCTTGAAAATTCTTGTCCATCAGGTGACTTGATCCCTGGAATTTCCCCTTTGAGAAAATGTGATTGACGGCACACCCTACTCCCTCACACGCACCTGATTTTCTCTAAGTTGTCAAATGGCTTAATTTTCCTTTATACTGTCTTTAAAAAAAAATATTGTTTCTTCCTACTTATAAAAGTAAAACATGATTATTTTAAACAACTATTTAAAACATTTTGAAGAAAATGTCCCTTCGCAGTTAAAACCAATGCTTACTTTTTTTGTATTTTCTCCCCACTGTGTTTTTTGTACATATATAAAACGTGATTTTTAAAAGTTGAATTCGTTCAGCATTTACCATTAATGGCCTACATTTTTTACCTATATTTAAGTATTTTCCCACATGATTTAATATTTGAAACATTTTTAGAAGTGCATATTTATTTGAGTGCCTTTGGTTTTTTGTTTTTTTTTGCTCTCAAATTAGATACAGAAATAGCATATCCTATTATTTGTATTGTTTAAAACATAATTCTAAAGACTCATGTAGGGAATACCTAAGAAATAAAATGCAACCATCTCTACAGAAATCTCTGATATAGCCCTCCACAATCACAAACAATTGTGCTTTTCTGGTGATAACCACTGTGATCTTTTCTTTGGCTTATATTAGAATTTTAGTACCTATGTACGCATTCCAAAATCATATAGGTTTAGTTTATGTCCGTTTTCTCTCTTTGTATGAGTAGACATTCTTTTGTGTCTTTTTTCATAAAAAATGTGAGCTTCATTCATGTTTCCTGTAACTACAGTTCATTTTTTCCATTGCTATATATATTTTTTATTGTGTGATAGCATCACAATTTATTATTTATCCATTCTATTTTTCATGGATATTTGACTTGCTTCCAGTTTTTGGCCATTACCAGCATTGTGACTATTAGTAAATTGTGCACATATTTCGGTACACATGTGCTCGCATTTCTTTAGCTTATATACTAAAATTGTGATTTTAATTGCTGAGGGATAGAGTTTGTACATCTTTAGTTTTACTAGACAATGTCAAACTGTTCTCTGAAGATACTGTGCAAAATGTTTTACTTGTATCAGCAGTTCACAAAGTTTCCTTTTGCTCCACATTCATGCCAGCCCTTGGCATTGTCATACATTGAAATTTTTGCCAATTTGGTGGATATTTAATGTTAACACATTTAAGTGATAGTTCCTTTATTATCAATGAAATGTAAAACCAATTCTTACCCACCTGGATGTCCTTTTTTGTAAAATGCTTGTTCAAATGTTTTGCCAGATTTTAATTGGGTTGTTTTCCTCTGATTACAGCAGTTGAGATATATATGTGTATATATCTTCTGTATAATAGTGACTAAATATTTTCTTCTGCTCTGGCTTAGTTTTTCATTCTGGTACCTTTTGATGAATAGAAATTCTGGATTTAAATGTAGGAAACCTTTTTCAGTGGTTAGTTCTTGTTTAAGAAATTTTCTGCTACCTAGAGGTAATGAAGATTTTGTCATGTTCTCTTCTAAAAGCTTTCTAGTCATTGGCTTTAACATGTAGATCTTTACACTACCTGGAATTGATTCATGTAGGTAGTGATTTAATTTCATCTTATCCCCCATGTGGGTATCCAGTTGTTTCAGTATCATTTATTGAAAAGTTCATCTTTCTACACTGATTGGCAATATCATTTTAGTAAAAACTCAAGTGACCACCTATGTCTACATGTATTTTGGGACATTGTATTCTGTTCCATTGCTCTATTTTTCTCTCCTTACAGCAATATCATGCTATCTTATTCACTGTGACTTTATAGTATTTAGAGCAAGCCGTCTTTTGTTCCTCAAGAGTGTCTTGGCTGTTAATGTTCCTATGGCATTTCCATATAAATTTTTGAAATAGCTTGGTTCCACACAGGCATCTTTTGTGATTTAGATTGAATTGCATTGTATCTATAACTGTGTGAATAGAAATTTGGGGAATCTTGGAGTAACTGGGTGGCTCAGTTGGTTAAATGTCCAACTCTTGATTTCAGGTCAGGTCATGATTTCACGGTTTGTGAGATCAAGCCCTCCATTCAGCTCTGCACTGACAGTGTGGAGTCTGCTTGAGATTCTCTCTCTCCCTCTCTCTGCCCTTCCCCCACATGTACTCTCCCTCTCTCTCTCAAAATAAATAAAAGACATTTACTTTTGTTTTTTTTTAAGTTTTTTAATGTTTATTTTTGAGGGAGAGAGAGAGCAGAGCGCGAGCAGGGGAGGGGCAGAGAGATGGGAGACCACAGAATCCAAAGCCGGCTCCAGGCTCTGAGCTGTCAGCACAGAACCCAACACAGGGCTCCAACTCACAAGCCATGATCATGACCTGAGCCAAAGTTGGATGCTTGACTGAGCCACCCAGGCACCCCAAGACATTTTTAAAAATCTTAAAAAAAAAAAAAAAGAAATTTGGGGAATCTTTTAATAATACAAGCCTTAGGTCTTCTTAATATTTCTCAACAAGGTCTTGCTTATCTCCTATAATAGTCCCAGGCAAATAGAAATCATATAATACATTATATAGTATTTCCCTTTTGCATTGAGTGCCAGGAATCTGAGCCCTTCAAATAATGATCAATCCTAGTAATAATTTTAGTCTGGGTTTTTGATATTGAGTACCTATTACCTATGACCTTTGTGTATTATTAAAACATTTTTTTCTTTAATTCTTAGTCTCCTTAAATACATTTTTGAAACTGGGAACATAGGGGTGACTGAGTGGCTCAGTCAGTTAAGCGTCCGACTTCTGCTTAGGTCATGATCTCACGGCTCATGGGTTCGAGCCCTGTGTTGGGCTCTGTGCTGACAGCTCAGAGCCTGGAGCCTGCTTCAGATCCTTGTCTCCCTCTCTCTCTATGCCTCTCCCCCACTCGTGCTTGTGCTCTCTTTCTCTCTCAAAAATAAATAAAAACATTTAAAAAAAGTGGGGTTATAAAAATTAGGTGGGGGCACCTGGCTGGCTCAGTCAGTGGAGTGTGCAACCCTTGATTTCACGGCTTGAGTTTGAGCCCCACATTGGGTGTGGAAATTACTTAAAAATAAAATCTTTAAAAAAAAAAAGGTATAGATTTAGATACAGATAGATACTTATTGTCTAATATTTTTCTTTTAATAACATTTGGTCCAATCAGTTCTGTTTTGTATGGTACCTTGTACTGTTTTCTCCATATTATGTTTTATGAGCAAAGAGCCCTTTTATGAGCAAAGAGCCCTTTGCTCTTCCACCTACCCTCCACTATTCTTTGTCAGGTACTTTCTGCCTCTGCACCTTTGCCATCTATTCTCATCAACTGTTTAGTTTAAATATTGGCTCCTTCAGGAAAAGAAAGAAACATCATCTCTCAGATTATTTTACCTATGCTATTCTCTCTGGTATAGCGTGGGCTCTGGTATCAGATGTGGCTTCTGATCTCAGCTACACCACCTGTGAGCTGTTTAACCTGCAAATGAGAGGCTCTCATTCTCACTCAGTGTTGAGAATGAAATAAGATATGTGTGGAACACTTGGTACACATCAAAAGTTCAATGAATGTTAGCTCCCTTTCTCTATTTCTCATTCTTGGGACCTTTATATCAATTACAATATAAAGCCCTTAACTAAAGCCTTTTTTGGTGGTTCCCAAAGGATCTTTTATTTTAAATTGAGGTATAATTGACATGTAACATTATATTAATTTCAGATGTACAACATAATGTATTGATATTTGTATATATTTTGAAATGACCTCATAGTAAGTCTAATTAATATTATCACCATACATAGTTTTTTTCTTGTGATGAGTTTTAAGATTACTCTGTTAGCAACTTTTAAATATGCAATACAATATTATTAACTCCCCATGACTTCTTTTATAACTGGAAGTTTGTACCTTTTGAGCCCCTTCACCCATTTCACACCCCCACTCTGGCAACTATCAACTATTTTCTGTGTCTGTGAGCTTGGCCTTTATTTGTTTAAATTCCGTATATAAATGAGGGGGTGACTGGGTGGCTTAGTCAGTTAAGTGTCTGACTTTGGCTCAGGTCATGATCTCATGGTTAGCGAGTTTGAGCCCCACATCAGGCTCTCTGCTGTCACCATAGAGCCTGCTTCTGATCCTCTGTCCCCCACTCTCTCTGCCCCTCCCCTGGTTGCATGCTCTCTCTCAAAAATAAACATTAAAAAAAAATAAATTTCACATATAAGTGAAAGTATATGGTATTTATTTTGTCTGACTTACTTCACTTAGGGTAATGACCTTGAGGTCCATCCGTGTTGTCATATATGGCAAGATTTCATTCATTTTTATGACCGAACCATATATATGTTATATATATAATATCTTTATTCATCCATTGTGAGTCACTCAGATTCTCAGATTATTTCCCCATCTTGGCTATTGTAAACAATGCTGCAGTGAACATAGGGGTGCATATGTCTTTCTGAATTAGTGTTTTCATTTTCTTTGGATAAATACTCACAAGTGGAGTTGCTGGATCATATGGGAATTCTATTTTTAATTTTTTGAGGAACCTCCATACTGTTTTCCATAGTGGCTACACCAATTTACATTCCTACCAACAGTGCATAAGGGTTCCCTTTTCTCCATAACTTCTTCAATACATTATTCCTTGTCTTTTTGATAATAGCCATTCTAACAATTGTGGAATGATAGCTCATTGTAGTTTTGATTTGTATTTCCCTGATGGTTAGTGATGTTAAGCATCACTTCATATTCCTGTTGGCCATCTGTATGTCTATTCAGATTCTCTGCCCATTTTTAAAATCAGATTGTGTCTTTGCTATTGAGTTATATTTCTTTATATATTTTGGATATTATCATATACCCTTATCAGATATATGATTTGTAAATATTTTCTCCCCTTCAGTAGGTTGCCTTTTTATTTTGTTGATGATTTCCTTTGCTATTCAGAAGCTTTCTTTGTTTGATATAGTCCACTTTTAAAAAATATTTATTGAGAGAAAGAGTGCATGCGTGTGTGCACACTCGTGTGCGAATGGGGGAGAGGCAGAGGCAGAGGCAGAGCGAAGCCCAATCAGGTTCCATGCTCATTGCAGAGGTTGACATGAGGTTTGAGCCCACGAACTGTGAGATCATGACCTGAGCTGAATTCAAGAGTCAGACCCTTAACCTGAGCCACCCAGGTGCCCCTCCACTTGTTTAATTTTGCTTTTGTTGCCTTTGCTTATGGAGTTATATCCAAAAAATCATATCCAAGACCAATGTCAAGGAGCTAACAGCCTCTGTTTTCTTCTAGTTTTATGTTTCAAGTTTTACATTCAAGCCTTTAATTCATTTTGAGTTATTTTTTTATATGGTGTAAGATAGTAATCTAGGTTCACTCTTTGCTGTGACTTTCTAGTTTTTTCAACACCAGTTATTAGAGAGACCGTTTTTTTCCTTGTTGTATATATTTGGCTCCTATGTTGTAAATTAACTGACCATAGTTTATTTTTGGGATTCTGGTGCATAGGTTCATTTCTGGGTCTCTATTCTGTTCCATTGATCTATGTGTCTGTTTTTATGCCAATACCATACGTTTTTGATTACTGTATCAGACCAATAACATACAGTACTTTAAAATCCGGGAGCATGATGTATCAAGCCTTATTCTGCAAAGGATCTTATAGGTAAATTTTGCTCCCCAAATGCCTTGTAAATCATTGAGAGCCAGGATTGTACATTTCAATTCTCTTATATACATACCTTTTAATCCATTTTAAGTTTGTTTTGCTGTGTATTGGGGATCTAAATTTAATTATTTTTATTTACTCAGTATTGTTCCAGTGTCTTTTATCCAGTAGTAATTTATTTCCTTTTCCATTACTTTGCATTACCTACTTCATGTTATATTATTTAAATAGGTTGTATTCTCTATTTGAAATTTTTTTAATTTAAAAATTAAACATCTGTACTTGTACCTATGCCATGTTTAGATCATTTCCTTTTACAAATCTTTGAATGCCTGGTCAAATATGTCACTTTTTTCTGATGATAGCTATATTCTCTGTTCCTTTCATTACAAAATAATTATTACAACAAATTTAGAAAATACAGAGAAACAGAAATTTTAAAAAAAGTCATCTGTAGTGCTATCAATTAAAGATTGCTGTCAAAATTTGCCTGTTAAGATCCTTTGGGGAATAAGGCTTGATACATCATGCTCCCGGATTTTAAACTACTGTATATTATTGTTTTGATATAGTAATCAAATACTTAGAATTCTTTTTTTTAATGTGATCATACTATGGCCACCCATGTTTATGGTGCCTCAGTACCTTATGAATAGCTGTCATGTTTCTACACATTTATCTTTATCATGAGTTGTAATGGTCTGATAGTGTTACCATTTTATCAAGCCCCTTTTGTTGAATATGATTTGCTTACAAACTATTGCCTTTGTAAACCAGTAACCCCTTAGCCTGAATGGCTAAAATTTATAAATTTTATTTTTAAATCATAATTATATATAGTCAATGAACATATCTTTTTATACAAATATTTTATATGTATGGAGGAGCTCAAGTCCCATATGATCACAGTCCCCAATCCCAGGTATATACCCAAAGTACGCAAAGGTAGCTACTGTTAAAAATTTTATTTATCCTTCTTACCTTTATCCTATACGTTTAAATATGTACACACATGTATGTGGTACTGTTTTACCACTTAAAAGTGTATCTATATAAAGAGAATTATAAGTATATCCTGCAAAATGAAAGTAACTGCATTATAGGGTTGGTCCAAGGTTTAAATTGGTTCACGTAAAATCCTTAAAACAGGATTCTTAGAACATTCACTCAGAACTTCCACTTAGTATGAGTCATTTGGTAGCTATTGTTAAAGAAATTTGCTTTATCATTCTGTGTGGAGAATTGTACACCTAAGTATAGAACTACCTCATTTTAATTGCTTCATGTAAGGCCAAATTTTGTAGCATTGTGATATGTTTAATCATTCTCTAGTTTTTAAACATTTAGATTTTATATAGTTATCACTGTGGCCAGCACTGTTCCAGTGAATATTTATGTACAGACCTTCTCTAAGGTATATACTAAAAGTAAAATTATGGGGACAATTGAGTACACATTTTAAACTTAAGTAAATATTTCCAAGTTAAACTTCACAATAGCTTGTTCGTGTCAAAGTACACTGAGCTGTCTCAGACAGGGCCTGTTTCTCCACTTCCAGTTAGTTTACTTATGGCTACATAAGCTGCAAAAAAGCACTTGCAACAAATAGGGACAGAGCATTAATGATTTCTTTTAATTTAACTAGTTATTCTTAATCTTGGTTATTGATGTCTGGGTCCCACCCACAGCGATTCTGATTTTAATTCATCTGGGATATGACCTGGGCATCATCATTTTAAAAAGAGCACTGATGATTCTAGAATGCTATCCACAGTTGAGAACTAATGACTTAAAAGCTCATACAAGGTGACAAGAAAAACATTGAGATGTAATTGGTGTGGAGTGGGATTCAAGCTGTAGAATTAAAAAAAAATTTTTAATGTTTATTTATTTTTGAGAGACAGAGACAGAGACAGAGAAAGCACGAGCAGGAGAGGGGCAGAAAGAGAGGGAGACACAGAATCCAAAGCAGGCTCCAGGCTCTGAGCTGTCAGTACAGAACCCAATGCAGGGCTTGCACTCACTGACTGTGAGATCATGATCTGAGCTGAAGTCGGATGCTTAACTGACTGAGCCACCCGGCACTTCTCAAGCTGTAGAATTTTTTAAAAGCTACCCAATTGGGGTGCCTGGGTGGCCTAGTTGGCTAAGCATCCGACTTCAGCTCAGGTCATGATCTCACAGTTTGTGACTTCAAGCCCTGCATTCGGGTCTGTGCTGACAGCTCAGAGCCTGGAGCCTACTTTGGCTTCTGTGTCTTCTCTCTCTCTCTCTCTGCCCCCTCCCCAGCTTGTGCTCTGTCTCTCTCAAAAATAAACATTTTTTAAAAAGCTACTCAGTTGATTCTGATTGTAATCAGAGTTAATCACTGACTTAGGCAAATCATGATTCATTTTCTGGAGCTGGGTACTGTAGCTATCAAAACAAAAACAAAAACAAAAACAAAACCAGTCTTGTAGCAAGGAAGTAGAGGAGGGATGATTTTGAAGGAGGCAGTCAACAATGTCTGCTATACCTATGTACTTGCCAGCAATTAATATGAAACTGTCATTATTTGGTCGTTTTAGTAGTGTTTTGGGAGAAAACCTAAAGCAGGTAGTATACACACATGCTTAATCAGCAGTCTTCTTGTTTTTCAAAAGCAAGCCTTGAGTTTTGTGAATCTTACATACTTAAAATTTTTTCATATTCTGTTTTTATCCTCATTCATCCTTTCCTGCTATTTTTGAGATTCTTTTGTTACAATATTGAATTCTGATCAGTTTTATTTTTTAAAGTTCAATGTTACTAATTTTTCTTTATCTTTGTAATTTTCCCTTTTCTAGGCTTTATATATATATTGTTCTCCTTTTCACTTCATTTCTAGGTATCTTATATTTCTATTTAGTTTCATATTTAACATGAGAATTATTTAATAATATGTCTTATTTTGGGTAACTTCTCCATTTTGATTAAATTTCAAACTTTCAGAAAATTTACAAGAATAATACAAAGTAATCTTGTGTACTCTTTACTCAGACTCACCAATAGTTTTATTTTGCCCCACTGTCATAGACTCTAAGTCTAAAGTTCTCTCTTGGGCAGCAAGACAGCCGACTCAGGATTAAAAGCGAGAGATGGCTAATGTCCAGGAAAAGACAAGAGCCCTGAATAAGGGTCTTTGCCTCATATTTATTAAGATCAGAAGGCTTGCAAACATGATGAGCGTGCACAAAGAGACAATGAATCGGTGAACATCAACTCATGGGCATGAGGGAAAGGGGGTTTTGAAGATATAGGTTTGGGTCAGTATAAAACAAAATCCTGGCACCGGGCAGATGGACAGATGGTTGTTAATGGCAGACATGAGGCGCCATGTCTGTTTATCTTAGCTAGCCTAGGGGACAAGATACATAGGGCAAATAACTTCAGGGTTAACAAGGCACCTTTTCTTTTTTTAATCAGCTCTATTCTGGGCAGCATTACCCACAGCGCAGTGGTCTATAGCTCTCTTTACCTGTTTACCTAATTTGGTCCTTCCGTCCTATGAAAGCAGCTTTCTGCTATAGTACAAAACTGGGGGGCATTTTCACCCTGAATGCCTAATCTTGCTTACTTCATAAACCTTTGTATTGGGGGGGGCCTTTGCACCTCCTCTCTATCCTGGGTTCCTAATCTTGTTTATCCAAACTCTGGTATGAGCATCCTATGGCTTACTTCTTTATGCCTTGTTAACCCATTGGTGTAAGCCTAGGGAATTCCTAAGCTTATTCCCTATAGCCCATTTACATTATCATTCCTATATGCGCTTGCAGTTTTTCTCTCTATGTATGCGCGTGCACACACACACATACACAATACACACATTTTACCTGAACTATTTAAGAATAAGTTGTGGACATTTGCTTCTTTACCCTTCAACACATTAGTGTGTTATTTCCTCAGAACAAGAGCATTCTCTTATATAACCACAGTATACTTATTAAAGTAAGAAATTTTAACAATTATGCAATGCTGCTATTTAACAGTCTATATTCAGAATTTTTCACTGGACCTAATTTCTTTTTAGCAACTAACCGTATCCTCATCCTCTATCCCTCAGCCACTGTCCAGGATACAGTCTAGGATTACGTATTGAATTATTGAATTTAGTATCATGTCTCTTTTTAGTGTTCTTTAATCTGAAAGAGTTGCTCTTTCTCTGTGTCTCATGACCTTGACATTTTTGAAGATGATAGGCCAGTTATTTTGTAAACTGTCCCTCAATTAGGGTTTGTTTTATGGTTCCTAATACTTATATTCAGGTTATAAAATTTATGGCAGGAATACAACAAAAGTGATTGTATCCTTTCAGTGCCATCCTGTTAGGGGATACATGATGTTGACTTGTCCCATATTTGGAGATGTTGACTTTGATAATTGGTTAAGGTAGTATCTACTGTTTTTTCACTATAAAGGTAATAATTGTCTCTTTGTAATGTTATGTTACATGTGGGAGATACGTTAAAAGTGTAAATGATTTTCCACAAACTTTCACACACTACTTTTAGCACCCACTGGTATTATTTTCTGGATCCATTATTACTATGATATTTTCAAGATGATATGTTCTTTTTGTTTTGTTTTGTTTTTTGGTTTTTTACTTCCATCATTTTGTCTATATTAGTTAATTGGCATTTTATCATAAAGAAGAATGTTCCCTTCTTTGCTACTTATTTATTCGTTATGTCAGTATAAATTCATAGATTTTTATTTTGCTCAATGGTGGGGGTATAATCTTTTATTACTTACTTTGATACTCTAATTGTTCTGGATTTGGCCACTGGTAGACCATTCAGGCTGACTTCTGCATCCTTTTAACTTTCCACATGATTCTTTTAGAGTTTCCTTACTTTCTGGCACAACAAGATGCAACAGGCGCATATCCAGATACTCTCTTAGCTCCAGCCAGAATAGAACCATTTCTCTAAAGAGCCTCGTTTCAAGAATGTTGGTGCTAGGACTATAGTATTCATTCTAGTCTTATCCTGTTCTACATTTATATCTTCCTTCTCCAATAATAAAAAACCTGACTCTCACATCTTCATTATATTTACTAAGTTGTTCAATTCTAGAATATACAAAAATAGTTTTGGAATTGCTAACCCATACAATAACAAATATCAAATGTACTAAGTGTAGCTCAGTATTTGTTTATAGTTCTCTTTGTTTAGAATAAGGATAATAGTTAAAATACTGTGTTCAAATTTACTTGGGTTTATTTTTTTATTCCCTCCTTTAGTGTGGTTGTACTACTCATTTGAAATACATTTAGATTTATTTGTTCCTGTTTGTATGTGTTTGACTTTTCAAAAATTATCAGTTTATTCCAACTGATTTGATTATAGGAATTGGTAAAGCATTAACATGGTTCCAAAAGTTAAAATTTTACAAAAAGGTACAGCTGGAACATGTCACTCTGCTCCAACAACCCTTGTTTTAGTGACTATTATGCACTGAATTGTTTCCCTCAAAAATTCATTTGTAGAAGCTCTAACTCCCAGTACCTTAGAATGTGACTGTATTTGGAGATAGGTGTTTTAAAGAGGTGATTAAGTTAAAATGAGGCTGTTAGGGAGCACCCTAAATCAACCTGACTGATACCCTTTTATGAGAGGAAATTTAGACACAAAAACAGACACTGGGGATGCTCATGTACAGAGGGAAGACCAAGTGAGGACAGTGAGATGGTGGCCATTTGCAAACCAAGGAGAGAGACTACAGGAGAATCCAAACCCTCCAACACCTTGATCTTGGATTTCTAATCTTCAGAATTGTGAACAAATAAATTTCTATTGTTTATACCACCCAGTCTATGGTATTTTGTTATGGAAGCCCTAGCAAACTAATGTATGTTATTTACTCCTGGCTCATAGCATATACCTGTCTCCCTGAAACATGTTAAGGTTAGACCCTTGTAATAGGTCTAATGGCAACAGAATGGTTCTGTTGTATCTTGAGGAGAATGAGCATGCCCTTTTAAGTTACTGCTCCAGGTGATGTTATCATAGGATTTTCAATCAGAGGAAAGCTAGTCTCGTAGACACTGGATTGCAAGTTACTTCCATTATTAAGAGAGGGCCCAAAAGACTTGGAGGTATCAAGATTGTCAGTTCCATCTGGGTCCCAACTAGCTGTCCTGATTCCATATTTAGGGATCAAATTAAAAAAATTTTTTTTAACGTTTATTTATTTTGGAGAGAGAGAGAGAGACAGAGCACGAGAAGAGGAGAGGCAGAGAGAGGGAGACACAGAATCCAAAGCAGGCTCCAGGCTCTGAGCTGTTAGCACAGAGCCTGACGCGGGGGTCGAACCCACAGACTGTGGACTGTGAGATCATGACCTGAGCCGAAGTTGGGCACTTATCTGATTGAGTCACCTAGGTGCCCCTAAGGATCAAATTTTATTTACCAATTAGTCCTCTAACCTTCACATGAAAAATATGGTAAGACTGTGAATTCAACTGTTATCATAAGTCAGCAGCCCACACAATTTTATGTTTGATTTTCAGAGGTATCAGCCCTGTGACTTCAAGAAATGGAGACTTTTTGGATTTGCATGGAAGTGCTCTGGTTCTCAAGACTGACTTGAGCTGAGAGTTAACAGACCCAGTCTTGTCAATTTCTCTTTGTAAGCACTGGAATGAACTCAAATGAATTCATATTTCACACTACAGCCCTTATAAGTCATCATTACTACAATAATGGTTAAGTTCACTAACTACTTGGCTCTTAAGGTACATCCTTTGGTTGGCATTTTACACAATCAACCACAATTGATTAATTGTGATCCCACTGCATGCCATGGATTTTTAGCATCCCAAATTCTATTGGCAAGTAGCTTTACCTGTAGTCAAGCCCAAAGGATTAGTAAACATTTGGAAAAGGATAGAATAGCTCAGTGCAACAAAGATGTAAGGAATGGCTAAAAGGCATGACCTAACTAATCCCCAAATCCCATCTTTACAGGCCTCTTTCCTGGGACCACTTTAGGCACCAATTCTGTTGCTGCCCGGATCCAATCAAGAGATAGGAAACACCTAATAATTTGAACTGGGGAAGTTCAATATAAAGAATTATTAACTAATGAGACTGGAATAACATAGGATTGTCTACTAAGAAGTAAAGAGAATACTAAAGACCATACAAATAGCAGATATAAAAAGCTTCCATCACTTTAATGGTTGAAATGGAATTCCCAAGGAAGCCCAGGGCTGAGATCCAGACCTTGTTGGAGAGGGCACAGTTGTGGCTCACTAAATGACAGAGTAGTCACAGTGGTGTAGGGTTGGGACTAAGGTGAGGCCAGCAGGGTGCCCAGGGTGCAAAAGTGAAGGAAGCACTCACTCTCAGGTATCAGCTCTACACTTTCACGAACCTGAGACTGAGTGCCTCAAATTTGGCACCCTAGGTGCCTCATTCTTATGGGGGTACTCATTCTCAGGATCACTGAAATGCAGGGTTGGCACCTGAGTGAGTGCTTGCTTAAATTTTGTGTTCTAAATACCTCGTTTGCCTCTCCAAGGTCCTGTCTCTGCCTTGGTGCTACACTAGCAGCACTTGCTGGAAATACCTCCTCTGGAATTTGCCGGAAATCTGCCCTTTAGGGTAGAGTGTGGAGTCTTACCAGGAGCATGTGCTACAAAACTGCCAAAGAAAGCTGCTGGCTAATGGATGCCATTGGTCTCCTTGTGCTTTAAGAGCCAAGAGCTAGAGGAGTTGCGTACATTGAGGGAACCAGGTAAAGCCACCCAAGTTGCAGGAGCTGGGCATGTGGGAAGCTGCATGTGCTGCAGGAAGTGGACGAGGGCACTGGACAAGCCTGACAGGCAAGCATGCCAGAATCAGGAGGGAATAGTCTATCTGCAGTGTCTTTCTAACATCTTTTACTTTGGGGCACCTGGGTGGTACAGTCGGTTAAGCATCTGACTTTGGCTCAGATCATGATCTCACTGCTCATGTGTTCAAGCCCCGTGTCGGGCTCTGTGCTGACAGCTCAGAGCCTGGAGCCTGCTTCAGATTCTGTGTCTTCCTCTCTTTCTGCCCCTCCCCTGCTCATGCTCTGTCTCTTTCTCTCTCTCTCTCAAAAATAAAAATAAAAAAATTAAAAAACAAACATCTTTTACTGACAAAGCTTAACATTGTGCTGACAGAGGAAAATATTCAAATAGCCCTGATCTATCTGCATTTACAAAGTAGGCAATAAAGGATGAATTGGGGATCTAAGAGGCAATAAATAAATTGATAACTAACGTAGAGACTTTAAAGAGTTTAAAGTTAAGAGCGCCTGGGTGGCTCAGTTAAGCATCTGACTTTGACTCAGGTCATGATCTCACGGTTCGTAGGTTTGAGCCCCGCATTGGGCTCTGTGCTAACAGCTCAGAGCCTGGAGCCTGCTAAGGATTCTGTATCTCCCTCTCTCTCTGCCTCTCCCCCACTCATGCTCTGTCTCACTCTTTCTCAAAAATAAATAAACATTAAAAATTTTTAAAGTTACTTTTAACTTATGTATGGTATGAGATAGAGATATAATCCCTTTTTTTATGGATATCTGATTATTTTTAATAGCTTTTTTTGGAGAATTTTTTTTTTTTTTACTGTTGCAGTGCAGGATCATAAGTTTCTGTGTGTGTGACTGTATTCTTGGCTCAGTCTTCTGTGCCATCGTTCCCCTTTTTATTCTCTGTGCCAGTGCCACAATCAGTATTATAGTAAGTCTTGACATCTGATAGAGCAAGTCCTTCCAGCTTATTTTTAAGGAGTGTCCCTTAGTCTTCTGTGTATAGGTTAGAAAATCATCTTGTAAAGGTCAATGAAAAACTTGTAATTTTGGTTACAATTGCATTAAATATATAGATTACTCAGGAGAATTGATGGCTTCATAAAGTTGATGCTTCCTTTTAATAAGAAATGACATTTCTATATATTTAGGTGTTGTTTAATATCTGAGTCCACTTTTATAATTCTGTCCATATATTATAAATGTATCAGTACTTTGTATTGATGCTATTTATAAATAAAATGTATTTTTTCATATATATATATATATATATGTGTATATATATATATATTTTTTTTAAACTAAACCCAATGTGGGGCTTGAATTTATGACTAAGATCAAGAGTTGCATCCCCTACTGACTGAACCAGTCAGGTGCCCTAAATTAACTGTATTTTTCTAATTTTGTTGCTGGTTTGTAGAGATCCAGTTGGCCTTTGTTTTCTGGTTTATTTCTGAGACATCTGCAAAATCTCTTTCTAAATATAACTGTCTGTTAGAGAATCTTTTGCATTTTTTCTTTATAGGCAGTCATAAGATTTGCAAACATCAATTTCATTTCTTGTTTTCCAATGGTTTACATATTTTACTTTCTACAAATTTTAAGGAGTTGCACTTACTATTTCATTATTTGGTATATTATTTCCTATATTTTAGAGGTACCATTCATCTGTATAAGGAAATTTCCTTCTACTCACAGGCTTTTTAAGTTTTTTTTTTCTTTTTAATAATTGGATGTTGAATTTCATTGACTTATTCTCTGCCTGTTAGAGATAGTTGTGCTTTTTCTTTTTAATATGTTAATGTAGTTAATTATATTAACATATTTTCTTTTTAAAATTTTCTTTAATGTTTATTTTTGAGAGAGACAGAGTGTGAGCGGGGGAGTGGCAGAGAGAGGGAGACACAGACTCCGAAGAAGACTCCAGGCTCTGCGCTGTCAGTTCAGGGCAGGACTCAGGGCTTAATCTCATGAACTGTAAGATCATGACCTAAGCCAAAATCAAGAGTCCCGCACTCAACCAACTGAGCTACCCAGGAGTCCCTATGTTAACATATTTTCTAATGTTGGAGGAATCTTATCTTCTTTAACTAAAATAAACTTAGTTATAATCTTTTTTATTATTGTATATGGTTTGCTTGAATTTTGTTTTCAATTTTTATAAATATGTTCATAAGTTAGATCAGCCTGAAATTATTCTTTCACATATAGGCATTTTCTTATTTGGCATAATGGCTGTATTAGTTTTATCAGATAAATTGGGGAATGTGAAGTTTCTTTTTTAAAATTTAAAGTTTTGTACAGTCAGTCATGTATAAAATATATTCTAATAGGTTTGAATTTAGTAAAGTGTATCCCCTTCCCAGGTCTCCAAGAGATGAGAAAGTAGACTGATGTATGGAACACTGTATTGCCCATTAGCACCTTCAGTGACACAGTGCTGTAATCAGGAAACCATGAAATATGTCCAGGAAGGGTGTCCTTTATATATAACATAACTTTTTCTTGCAAAAATACAAAGGAAAGTAGAGTAAGCTCTAACAATTTTCTAAATACTCATCTTGCCCTTTTTTTCTTTTTAAATAAAGGATGATTCTTTAGTATATATTGTAGAAATAGCCTGGGTTATGTTGGCTGTGCTTTTCTTTGAAAAGGAAAGATCAAAGACAGACAAAGCTAAAAAAGTAAATAAGATCAAGCACATCATGGTATGATGCTAACTTAAAGTTAGATCAATCTCTATTCACTGATTCTTGTATGATCAGATGGGACTTTGGGGAAGGATAAGACATTTAAGAACCTTACAGTCTGAACAAATGAACATCATTGGTATAACTTTCTAAAGAGTTATATAGATCTAGGAGTACCTGGCTGGCTCAATTGGCCAGCATGCGACTCTTGATCTTGGGGTTGTGAGTTCAAACCCTATGTTGAGTGTAGAGATTACTTAAATAAATAAATAAACTTAAAAAGAGTTATATAGATCTAGGTCTCTGGGACAGTAGCCAACAGCGATGATCCATTACAACTTCAGGTGGTGTACTTTTAACTCTAGGGATACAGCACTATTTATAGAGATTAACCTCTTTTGGCTCTTGTTGGTGCAGTTGAAAACAGGAGTTTAGAGACATCGAAGAAAGATGACTTATCTACAGATGAATTTGTGTGTCTATTTCTCAAATCATATGTAGATTTTTTAAATGTTTATTTATTTTCAGAGAGAGAGAGAGAGAGAGAGAGAGAGAACCAGTGGGGGAGGGACAGAGAGAGGGAGAGAGAGAATCCCAAGCAGGCTCTGCATGCCAGCAGGGCTTGATCTTGCAAACTATGAGATCATGATCTGAGCTGAAACCAAGAGTCAAATGCTTAACCAGCTGAGAGCAACCAGTTGGTTACCAACCACCTTCAAGTCATATGTAGATTTTGAACTTAAAAGAAGAGTGTAGCACTCCCTTCCCTAGTACATTGGTATGCTTGTCATATATTGCCACTTATGTATATATTAAATCATTTTTTAAAGTTGTATCTTAAAACAATAAGATTTAAAATGAAATTCTGATACAATTATAATAGAGAGTCAGAAGCAAAAAGGTAATAGGTTATCTGACAGTTCACTGAATAGACTATCTAACGGAACCCTTTATATTATGATTTTGTGGACTTACGCAAAATAACCACAAAGCATAATAAGGTAAGGATGATTGAAAAATTAAAATACCATTTCTTGAGCTTTATTATGTGTAAGGCATTACATATAATACCTTAGAAACTGATCATTTTTTGCCAATATTCTATAGATGAGAAAACTGAGTTTTAGTAGGGTAAATGATTTACCCAAGGACGTGTTAGGAATTGGACTTTAGGACCTGGATTGAAAGCTGGGTTTGTCAGACTTCAGAGCTAATTTGGTCATTTTGTTCTTAACCAAAAAAGTTTGGATTTAAGTCTCCAGGGAAGATATAAAAAAATAAAATTAGCTAACGATATCATGGACAAAGTGGAAGTTTATTCTCAATTAGGGAAAGGCAATTTTCTTGAAATGTTCTCAAACTCTTCTTTTCAGTTGTACTAAGAAGAGCCAAAAAATATTAGTCTCTCTAGATAGTGCTATACATGTGCAATGATTCTTACTTAAACAACACACACACACACACACACACACACGCACACATATTCACACATGCACATATATATGTGTATATAGATAGATGAAGGGAAGGGCGGTTAGGAATCTCTGGGGAACCAATAGGAAATTCATAAATCTATAATAAGGAATTATTTTCATGCCATAATGGAGAATGATAAGCCCCAAGATCTTTGCAGTCAACAAGCTAGAGTACCAGATGAGCTGATGGTGTAGTTCCAGTCCAAAGCCCAGCAAACTTGAGATCTGGGAAGAACTAATGTTTCAGTTTGATTCTCAATGCAGGACGAAAACCTATGGCCCAAGAAAGCAGTCATGCAGGAGATATTCCCTTTATTCACTGGGGGATCAGACTTTTGTTTTATTGAGGCCTTCAATTGATTTTATGAGGCCCACACACATTAAGAAGGGCAGTCTGCTATATTCAGTCATTTACTCACAAGTCAATATACTTATTTAAATGTTGAACTCATTTGAAACCATGTTCATAATGCAAACTGGTGCAGCCGCTCTGGGAAACAGTGTGGAGGTTCCTCAAAAAATTAAAAACAGAACTACTCTATGACCCAGCAATAGCAGTGCTAGGAATTTACCCAAGGGATACAGGAATGCTGATGCATAGGGGCTCATGTACCCCAATGTTCATAACAGCACTTTCAACAATACCCAAATCATGGAAAGAGCCTAAATGCCCATCAACGGATGAATGGATCAAGAAGATGTGGTTTATATATACAATGGAATACTACATGGCAATGAGAATGAAATCTGGCCATTTGTAGCAACACGGATGGACCTTGAGGGTATTATGCTAAGTGAAATAAGCCAGTCAGAGAAAGACAGATACCATATGTTTTCACTTATATGTGGATCAGGAGAAACTTGACCATGGGGGAGGGGAAGGGGAAAAAAACAGTTACAGAGAGGGAGGCAGGCAAACCATAAGGGACTCTTAAATACTGAGAAGAAACTGAGGGTTGATGGGGGGTGGGGGAGAGGGGAAAATGGATGATGGGCATTGAGGAGGGCACTTGTTGGGATGAGCACTGGGTGTTATATGGAAACCAACTTGACAATAAACTATATTGAAAAAAATATATAGTAACTTTTACATAAAAAAATAAAGTGTTTACCAAAATTTAAAAAAAAAAAGAGAAAGAAACCACCCTCATAGAAGCACTCCATAATATTTGACCAAAAAATATATTTAAAAAATAATAACCCTGGGGCTCCTGGGTGACTCAGTTGGTTAAGCATCAGATTTCTGTTCAGGTCGTTACCTCATGGTCTGTGAGTTTGAGCCCCACATCAGGCTCTGTGCTGACAACTCAGATTCTGTGTCTGCCCCTCTCTCTCTGCCCCTCCCCTGCTTGTGTTCTCTCTCTCTCAAAAATAAATAAATAAACTTAAAAAAGAGAGTCTGATTTTTTGTTTGTCTCTTTTTTTTCTTTGTTTCTTAAATTACACATAAGTGAAATCAGATGGTATTTGTCTTTGACTTATTTCACTTAGCATTATATCCTCTATATCTATCCATGTTGTTGCAAATGGCCAGATTTTATTCTTTTTTATAGCTGAGTAATTTTCCATTGTATATATATATATGCCACGTTTTTAAAAAGTTTATTTACTTATTTTTGAGAGAGAGAGAGAGAGAGAGAGGGCGACCGTGAGCAGGAGAGGGGCAGAGAGAGGGAGAGAGAGAGACTCGCAAGCAGGCCCTGCACTGTCTGCACAGAGCCCTATGTGAGGCTCGAATTCATGAACTGTGAGATCATGACCTGAGCCGAAATGAAGAGTCGGACACTTAACCGACTGAGCCACCCAGGTACCCCACCACATTTTCTTTGTATATGCATCTATTGATGGACATTTAACTTGTTTTCATAATTTGGCTATTATAAATAATGCTGCAGTAAACATAGGGGTGCATATATCTTTTTGTATTAGTGTTTTCATATTCTTTGGTTAAATACCCAGTAGCAGAATTATTGAATCATTATATTTTTAATTTTGGGGGAGAGTCTCCATACTACTTTTCACAGCATCTGCACCAGTTTGCTTTCCCACAAACAGTGCACGAGGGTTCCTTTTTCTCCACATCCTCGCCAACACTTTTTGCTTCTTTATTGATTTTAGCCATTTTGACAAGTGTGAGGTGACATCTCATTGTGGTTCTTACTTTTATTTATTTATTTATTTATTTATTTACTTACTTACTTTTCCCTGATGATGAGTGATGTTGAGCATCCGTTGGCTATCTGTAAGTCTTCTTTGGAGAAATGTCTCTTCATGGATTCTGCCCATTTTTAAATTGGATTATTTGTCTTTTGGGCGTTGAGTTATAAAAGTTCTTTATGTATTTTGGGTACTAGCCCTTTATTGGATATGTCATTTGAAAATATCTTCTCCCATTCAGTAGGTTGTCTTTTATTTCTATTGATTGTTTCATTTGCTGTGCAGAAGCTGTTTATTTTGATGTAGTCCCAACAGTTTGTATTTGCTTTGATTTTCCTTGTCTCAGGAGACATTATGAAAGATATTGGTATGGCTGATGTCAGAGAAATTACTGCCTGTGCTCGCTTCTAGGATTTTTTATGGTTTCAGGTCTCACATTTAGATCCTTAATTCATTTTGATTTCATTTTTGTGTATAGTGTAAGAAAGTAAGTCCATTTTCATAACTTCATTTTTTATGTGAATTGAGATAAAGGATCTGACTTCATTCTTTTGCATGTGTTTGTCTAGTTGTCCTAGCACCATTTGTTAAAGATATTTTTCTTTCCTCATTCAATGGACTTGTCATCCTTTGTTGAAAGTCAATTGGTCATAGAACTTTAGGTTTATTTCTGATACTGTTCTATCCCATTGGTCTATCTTTGTGTCAGTATGCAGTGTTTTTGTTACTGTAGCTTCTTGTTTGTAAGTTTTGAAACTGGGAGGTAAATCTTTATATTTTGTTTTTCTTTTGCAATTTTGTTGGGGTATTCAGGGCCCCTTCCATATGAATTTAAAGACTGGCTTTTCATTTCTCCAGAAAGGCCATTGAAATTTTGATAGAGGTTGCATTGAATCTTCAGATTGCTTTGAGGAGTTTTGCTATTTTTTAACACTCCTAAGTCTTCCAGTCCATGCACGTAGGATGTTATTGTTTTAACCCAACTGGTGAACTGCAGTCGAATTGTCACTAAACACCCTGAGTTATTGTCAGACTCCACAGGTTTTAGCTAAATGTTTACCTCTCCCTACTTTAGACCAACTGGCTACAAATCTTGTTGTGGAGAACGGGTTCCTGTGACCTCCCTCACTGCCAGGTTTAATAATATACTAGAATGACTCTTAGAATTCAGAAAAGCACTATTCTCAAAATTACAGTTTTATTATAAACCATAAGGATACAAATCAAGAATATCCAAATGAAGAGATACATAAGCAAAATCTGGAAGAAACCCAAATATGGTTTCTGTAGAATTTCCTTGTGGAATTAGGATACATTACCTTTCTGGTTCATCAATGTGTTTATCAGCCAGAAAGTTATATTGAGCTTCAGTGTCCAGACTTTTTATTGGGGTTCCACTGTGACATGAATGCTTAATCACTGGCTGCATAATTGAACTCAATCTCCAGCTTAACTCTGCTCTCCCAGAGGTTGGATTGGCTCAGTCTTGCTGATGACCACCTCCAATGCTGAAGCTACCTACAGAGGCACACCATGAGTTATCTTATTAGCATAAACTCAGGTGTGATCCAATATGAAAGACACTTCTATCACTTAGGAAAATACAAGGGTTTTAGAAACTATGATCTAGAAACCTGGGACAAAGACCATACTAATTCTTAATTATATAACAGATATCTTCTTATTTCTTTAGTGGTTCCTTTTCTCTTGGATCTTTTAGCTTTTAAATAATGATTTGAAAAATATCTATATTTTGAATACTAGGTTTTTGATAAATAAATATTTTATAAATATCGTCTCTCATTCCAAAGCTTATTTCTTTAGTCTTTATCGTGAATTTATTCATAACTGAGGTATGAGTCATGTTTACTTTGCTCTACAACTTTATTTTCTATGTAATATTGCCTTTTTTTGGGAGGAGAATGATGCATGGCTGTTCATGTAACTGTCACTAATTCATACTCAGTCGTTTAGAAAATAAAAGTTTGGGAAATCTGTCGTTTCCTCTGTTTCGACAGCTCTCCTACAATCCTTTGTTCTTCTCTGCCCACTATGATTCTAAATCTTGACTACTTTTTGAATTCTGTTCTCTTCTCCTTTGTTGAGTTTTTATTTCTTAGATTTCATGCCTTCCTTTATCTTGGTTTACTCTAAGAAAACTTCAGATTATCAAATTTTTTTTGTGTGTGTGTAGGTGGCATGTAAGAATGGTAAATGTGTTAAACTTGTGAGTTCTAGTATACTGAACAACCAGTATATTTGTTCTTTCACAGGACATGAATTCTACTTGAAATTATTTTTCTTTAGAATTTTGAGGTTATGACTTCTGGCTTAGAATATTGTTGAGAACTTCAAAACCATTTTCATTCCTGCTCTTTTATTTATGCCCTATTTTTATTCTTCAGAGCCTTTTAGGGTCTTTTCCTTGTTCCTAGTATCCTGGAACCTAATGTAAAATATATTTTAGTGTGAATCATTTTTATTCTTTATGCTAGGTATCAAGTGAGTCCATTAAATGTGGAGATTCATGTCTTTCAAGTCTGGAAAATTTCTTATATGCTATTTTCTAAAACAATCTGTAATTTGTGCTTTCTTTGAAAATTTTCTAATACACAGCAAAATTGAAAGAATATTTCAGGGTGCCTGGGTGGCTCAGTCAGTTAAGTGTCCAACTTTGGCTCATGTCAGGATCTCACCATCAGAAGTTCGAGCCTCGTGTCAGGCTCTGTGCTGATAGCTCAGGGTCTGGAGCCTGCTTCAGATTCTGTGTCTCCCTCTCTCTCTGCCCCTCACCCGCACGCTCTGTCTCTTTCACTGTTTCTCTCTCTCTCTCTCTCTCTCTCTCAAAAATGAACATTTGGGGCAGCTGGGTGGCTCAGTCAGTTGTGTCTGACTTTGGCTCAGGTCATGATCTCATGGCTCATGGGTTCGAGCCCCTCATCGGGCTCTGTGCTGACAGCTCAGAGCCTGCAAACTGCTTCAGATTCTGTCTCCAGCTTTCTCTGCCCTTCCCCTGCTTGTGCTCTGTCTCTCTGTCTCTAAAATAAATAAACATGAAAAAAAATAATATTAAAAAAAATTTTAAAGGAAAGAATATTTTAGCGTACCCTACATAGTCATCACCTAAAACTGCCAATTGTTAACATTTTGTGACATTTGCTTTATCTTTCTAAACACACACACACAAACACACACTCCCCCCGCCAAGTCATTTGAATACAAGTTAGGGACATCTGGACATTTTACCCATAATGCTTTTAGCATGTATCTTCTAAGTATAAGGATATTTCCCAAACAATAACAATGATATAGCAAATCTATGAAAATTTACATTAACTCATTAGTATCACCTCAGACATTTCATATTCAATTATTTCCAGTGGTTCTTCAAGGTGTTTTTTTTTAAGCTGACATAATATTGTTTTTTTGTTTGGTTTTTTTTTTTTTTTTTTTTTTTTTTTTTTTTGTTCATTTACTTGGTTGCTTGTTTGCTTCATCTAGGATCCAATCAAGATTCATGCATTATTTTGGTTGTTGAGTCTCTGTAGTCTCTTTTAATCTAGAACAGGTTCTAATTTTTTGTTTAATAAGACACTGAATATTTTATAGAATTCAGGACTGTTTTCTTATAGATTGTCTCAACAACCTCCATTTGTCTGATGGCTTTCTCCTGGAGATCAGAGGTTTAGATTTGGCAAGCATGCTATGTAGGTGATAGGCCGGTGTACATTTTATTGCATTACATAAAGGAAAGCATATTACATACATTACATGTGTGGAAAGGCGCATAATGTCAGGTTGTTACACTATTGGTGATAGCCAGTTTTTTATAACTTAAGGTTAGAAATGGTGAATACTAAATCTGAGTACAAAGTTGTATCTTTCCCTTTATAATTAGTAAATAATCTATGGAGTGATGCTATGAAACCTGTAAATATTCTTTTTCTCAACAACCATTCACTTTCTTTTAGAATTTATTGAGGATCCTAGCCTGAATCAATAATTAGATAGGTGGTTTCAAAATGATGATTTTCAGATTTCTTCATTCCTTCTAGCACTCTGTCTGACATTTGGCAAATGACATTTAAAATATTTTTTAATGTTTTATTCTTGAGACAGAGACAGAGCACAAGCAGGAGAGGGGCAGAGAGAAAGGGAGACACAGAATCTAAAAGCAGGCTCCAGGCTCTGAGCTGTCAGCATAGAGCCTGATGTGGGGCTCGAACTCACAAACCGTGAGACCATGACCTGAGCCAAAGTCAAATGCTTAACCGACTGAGCCACCCAGGTGCCCCAGCAGAGGACACTTTTAAACATGATCTCTTCCATTAGATATTCAGCTGACTTGTGTGACCTTCTAATTTTCATTCACTTTCCATTTCCATATCTTTTTGTACTTTTTAAAGAGATATCTTTTGTTTATCTTTTAATCTTTGTAACTATTTGTTTTTATTCCCACTTAATATTTTCATTTCTCATTTCCTACAAACTCTTTTTTATCTCATATTCCCTTTATGCTATCCTATTTTTCTACCATGTATAATAACTTCTCATGTCCCTCTTAGGATGTTAATGATAGTTTCTGAACTTTTTCTCATTTCTCTGTGTAATTTGTCTTCTTTTTTTTTTATTTTTTGAGAGATAAAGACAGCATGAGAGGGGGTGGGGCAGAGAGAGAGGGAGGGAGGGAATCTTAAGAAAGCTCCATGCTCAGCACAGAGCCTAACACAGGGCTCGATCTCATGACCCTGAGATCATGACCTGAGCTGAAATCAAGAGTCAGATGCTTAACTGACTGAGCCACCCAGCCACCCTTGTAGTTTTCCTTCTAAGTTCTTTGGGGCTTTGTTTATTTAATCTTTTTTACAGTATAGTATTTCCTCAAATATATGATATTTGCCTCCCTGTATTTAGAGTGGACACTATGAACCTGACTTAACTTTTTGTAAGCCAACTGGCAAACTTGCATAGTTATGTAGTGCCCCCATTTCTTAAGTCTTTCTGGGGTTCTGCAGCATATCATCCTTTTCTGGGTTTTCCTTTTGGGGTTAGGTTTCATCATTCTTCAGTTTGTTAAGCTACTCTTAATTTGTCTTCATGCTTTCCCACTAAAGAAGGTTTTGTTGCTGCTACCTTCTCTTTAATTCTCTTTGACCTTGTAGGTTTAGTCCTTATTTAAAAAATACATTTTGGGACATCTAGGTGTCTCAGTCGGTTAAGTGTCTGACTTTGGCTCAGGTCATGATCTCATGGTTCATGAGTTTGAGCCCCATGTCGGGCTCTGTGCTGACAGCTTAGAGCCTGGAGCCTGCTTCAGATTCTGTGTCTCCCTCTCTCTCTGACTCTCCCTTGCTTACATTCTCTCTCTCTCTCTCTCTCTCTCTATCTCTCTATCTCTATCTATCTACCTATCTATCTTAAGAATAAATAAACATTAAAACATTTTTAAAACAAAATATTTTAAAAAATCCATTTCATTCATTTCAGTGACACTTTTAAAAAGGTAGGAAAAACTGCATGTGATCCACTTGTTCTCTGTGAGAGAAAGTGTATTCTCTTTCTAGAGAAATCTTGTTTTTCGAAGTTTATTTTCAAACTAACTTATTTTGAATTTTGAAACTAACTTACTATATTAGGCATTCGTTAAATGTACTTTGCTCTTTTGGTATGTGCCAGGGTTCAAGTTGAGTAAAGTAACAGACATTGGTTATCCTTCCTTCCTGAAGGTTGGCTCTACTGTAGCAGACAGACATTAAGCAAACATTCAAATACGAAATTTGTGATTGTTGGAGACAAATGTCTAATCACACATTACCAAACAAAACACAAAGAATGGAAGAAAATAAAATGCTTTGTGAGATAATGGTGAGACATGCGTAATTAAGATTTAATATTCAAAAAAGATTTTTATTAGGGTATGCCACTTAGCAGAGACCTGAACAATGGCCAGAAGCTTGTAAGGCCCAGAGAGGTGGCAGTGGAGAGGGTGGTATGGACAGTTATTTAGGGCAGATGAAATTATTGTGTGTGTGTTTGGGGGAGGAGAGTGTTAAAGTTTAGTGCATTTGAAGAATTGAGAAGACCAGTGTAGCTGTAGTTTATTGTTGAAGGGAAATAGGTATCAAGTTGAAGAGGCATGCAGGAGGCAGGTTGCTGAGGAATTGTTAAGACCAAGTTAAGCACTGTGGGTCTTTTCCTAAGAAGAGTGGGGAACAACTGAAACATTTTGAACATGAGAGTGCTGGGCTGATATCACTCTGGCTGTTAGGGATGGAAAACAAGAAAGGCAGACAGCTAGATAAAATGCTACTTTTGTGTCCAAATAAAAGATAATTTTGGCCTGGATCATCTATTGACAGTGGAGATGGAAAGAACAATTTCAAGACATTTAGTCCAACCCCAAACAAGATTGCTGTATGAGTGCTATCAGAAGAGAATGGAGCTCAGATGTTTTCACCTTTTGGGGCTTGATGTATTTGCTCAGGGACTTTATTGGTATCTTTAAATCCATTCCTTTTCCTAGTTTCTTTTCTGGTATAGAAGTCTTCCAAAATAATACCTACTAAACACTACGCAGTTACTTTATACAACTACATATATATATTATGTGTGATTTCAGAACCATTCAATAATCATTGGAGCTGGGGTTCAGAATACTTATCTATCTGCATCCTTGCAATCTGCCAATAGTACATGTTACCTCTATCTGCTTTTCCCTTCTCTCAGGCTTTAAAACTAGATTCTCAATTACAGTAGCTTTTGCTGCATCCCATTTTTTGCTCTCATAGACTTCCTACACAAACATGGATTTTATCAAATGGCATAAATAAACCACATTCTAACCACAGTAGATTCTTCCTTCTGCATTGTTCATTCATCACATTAATCTTTCATCAGGATACTGCTGTATCTAGAGTAACATTCTCTTTTATTTCCTTCAGATTCTATGCAATTAATGTTTGTTACCTGACTATCCTAGGTTTTTCTTATGGGTGTAGTTACTCAGTGCTCCAAACAACCCTAAGAAATGGGTTAATTTGTAATTACTCGCATTTTAAAATGTATATGACACTAGATTTATTCTCTAACAAAATTGGGGTAGAGCCTAGGCATCTTTATATTTATCAAGGTCCCATGTTTGAAGGGGATTTTTATTTAGATCACTATTTAGGAACAAGTGACTAATCTATTTTCCTAAATATGTCTTTCACCTTTCAGTGTGACTTCTCATTCTTTTTACTTTACTTATCTATTTATCAAGTTACCCAATCATATTTGAGAACTGTACAAACTACTCACTTTATGTGAAAATTAGTTTTAGTTAAGTCTTTTCATTTCTATTATAAAAGTTTTTTTTCCTCCCAGAACACAAAAAAAGTGAATGTTTGCTTTTATATTTTCTTTCAGACTGTGAATCAAGGTTGAGACCAAGAAATTATTTCTGAAAAAGGATATTTATGGAATAGAATCATCCTGATGAGAGATAATGGAAAGACTTATAAAAAACAGCATTGAGTGTTCAAGTTTCAGAGGTGATTGGGAATGTAAAAGCCAGTTTGAGAGAAAACAGGAATCTCAGGAAGGACATTTCAGTCAAATGATATTTACTTCTGAAGACATGCCCACTTTCAATACCCAGCATCAGAGAATACATACTGATGAGAAACTCCTTGAATGTAAGGAATGTGGGAAGGATTTTAGTTTTGTATCGGTCCTTATTCGACATCAGCGAATTCATACTGGTGAGAAACCTTATGAATGTAAAGAATGTGGCAAGGCCTTTGGTAGTGGTGCAAACCTTGCTTACCATCAAAGAATTCATACTGGTGAGAAACCTTATGAATGTAGTGAATGTGGAAAGGCCTTTGGTAGTGGCTCAAACCTTACTCATCATCAGAGAATTCATACTGGTGAGAAACCATATGAATGTAAAGAATGCGGGAAAGCCTTTAGTTTTGGATCAGGCCTAATTCGACATCAGATAATTCACAGTGGTGAAAAGCCTTATGAGTGTAAGGAATGTGGGAAGTCTTTTAGTTTTGAATCGGCCCTTACTCGGCATCACAGAATTCACACAGGTGAGAAACCTTATGAATGTAAGGATTGTGGGAAGGCCTTTGGCAGTGGTTCAAACCTTACTCAACATCGAAGGATTCATACTGGTGAGAAACCTTATGAATGTAAAGCATGTGGAATGGCCTTTAGTAGTGGTTCAGCCCTTACTCGGCATCAGAGAATTCATACTGGTGAAAAACCATATATATGTAATGAATGTGGGAAGGCTTTTAGTTTTGGATCAGCCCTTACTCGACATCAGAGAATTCACACTGGTGAGAAACCTTATGTATGTAAGGAATGTGGGAAGGCTTTTAATAGTGGCTCAGATCTCACTCAACATCAGAGAATTCACACTGGTGAGAAACCCTATGAGTGTAAGGAATGTGAGAAGGCTTTTAGAAGTGGTTCAAAACTTATTCAGCATCAAAGAATGCACACTGGTGAGAAGCCTTATGAGTGTAAGGAATGTGGGAAAGCCTTTAGTAGTGGTTCAGACCTTACTCAACATCAGAGAATTCATACTGGTGAGAAACCTTATGAATGTAAAGAATGTGGGAAGGCCTTTGGTAGTGGCTCAAAACTTATCCAACACCAGCTAATTCACACTGGTGAAAAACCCTATGAATGTAAAGAATGTGGAAAGTCCTTCAGTAGTGGTTCAGCTCTTAATCGGCACCAGAGAATACACACTGGTGAAAAACCTTATGAATGTAAGGAATGTGGGAAGAATTTTGGTACTGGCTCAAACCTTACTCAACATCAGAAAATTCATACTGGTGAGAAACTTTATGAATGTAAGGAATGTGGAAAGACTTTTGGGAGAGGTTCAGAGATTCAGCAACATAAAAAAAGTCATACTGATGAGCAGATCTGTGAATTGGAAACTCCGTAAGTGAGAATTGCATGGTTAAGGAAGGACACAGGACAGAAAAGAAAATTTATACTAATGAGAGTCACTACAAATGTAATTAAGGTACAAATGCCTTACTTATGCTTTACCACTGAGTCTGAGAGAATTTATACAGGAAAAGAAAAACCACTCTGATGATCTCTATCTATATTCTTTCTTTCATTATTTTTGGAAAATTCATACTTGTGAATATTAAAAATTTTAAAAACCATTTATTGTATTTTGCCTTTATTTTAAACATTGAAAAATTCATTTGGGGGCTAATCCTGCTACTTTTTTTTTTAATATTCTTAATTTTTTGTACATTATACACAATTACTGATCCATCTCAAAATTATTTTAAATTATTTATTGAGGGTCTAAATTTACCCTTCTCCCTGTTTCTCATATGAATATCATTTATTTAATAACCATATCTATTTTTGTATTTTTATTGCCTGTTTGATGGTAAGTTATATTTTTATACATATAAAGCATGGATATTAGGTCAGTCTTTGTTTTCTAAATTTGCATATCTGTGTTTGTATCTGTGTTCCATTTTGTTTGTGTTAAGTTACTGTTACTTTTAAGTATCCTTTAATAACTTGTGAATCTGTATCTTTTGTTTTAGAAGATAGCTTTATTTTCCTTTTATAAAGTTTATATTCTTTGCAAAATAATTTTTCTCTTTATTAATGTAGATATGAACAAAAATAGATAGTTATCTGTATTCATACCCGTCATAGACAATCATTGTCAAACTTTTGGAGCAAACCTTTTAAGACAGAAAGTGTTACTGTGATACACTATAACCAGCCTTTAATATTTGTTGTAAATATATTGGTTACTCTTTTATTGGCTTCAAAGTATTCACCTGTCTTTATCAAACCCCTATTTGTCAAATATTGAAAATTTTACTATTATAAAGAGTTACCTTAATGGCCCCTTTTGAATGTGTCTGCTTTATTTTTTATTGTTCATTTCAGATAAAATGTGTGGGATCTCTTCTGCTTTTAAAGACTTACACGTTATAAATGCTTCCCTTTGACCAGCATTCTTGACCTAGTTGTTTCCCAAATGTTAACCAACTTATTCTTCCAGTTCCTTTTATATGCATATATATATAATTCGTTCAGTTCAGAGGATTGTTATGTGGATTCTACAATTGTGCCTATCACATAATAAAACTTGCATAGTATTAGCCTTCGTCATTATTATTACCTTTTCAATTTTTTTTTTTTTAGGGAAAAATTTCTAACTAGTATTCATGTCTTATTCAATATCAAAGACATTATAATGGGGAAAATGATATTCATGTAAGTGAATATAAGAAAAAATTGACTAACATCTATTTCTTATAGAACAAGGGATAAATTATCTTTATAAAGAAAAATACGAGATTGTAACGTGTGAGAAGGCAAAATTCATACTGAGGTAAAAATAAAGATAGGGTAGCTCCTTCATAGAAATTTGAATTTTCAGGAATGACATCAGCATCATGACCGCATAAGATGTCTGCCTTCATTTGACCTCCAAGTTTAACATCTAAAATTTAGCATTCACCTATAAGAAAAAGGGCCTCTGTGATTGTTGTGCGATCCAACACCATAAGCTAAGGGACCTGAGAGGAGTCTCACCCACCACATAAAGTAATACGCTGATAGTCCTGGTATAGATGGTGGAAACAGCAGAAGTCTGTGAACCAGCCCCAGCCCCTCTTGGCTGCATTCAGGGTAAATCTGGAGAGTGCTGATTTGAGCAGACACTCACAGATGAGAGAGGCTTTGCAGAACTTCAGACTTCCTGAAGAAAGATTCTAGCATTCTGTTGGAGAGGAAAAAAAAAGGGGGGTGGGGTGGGGGTGGTTGTAAGATAAACTTCACCAGTGGCACCTCTTCCCCAAGGCAGCACACCATGTTGCTGAACTAACCAGCAATGACTTCTGCAGGTGAAAATAGTGGGTGATTTCCCAGCTTCCGCACTTGTATAGGATGCTGCTGAAGAAACTTATTTGTCTAATGCAGCACCCATAGTATTGAGGCAGTACCAGCCTGACTAGGGGGAGAGAGGAGATCGTAATATAAAGAATGACTCAGGTCATGATCTTGAGGTTCAGGAGTTCAAGCCCCACGTCAGGCTCTGTGCTGATAGCTCGGAGCCTGGAGCCTGCTTCAGATTGTGTATCTCCCTCTCTCTCTGCTCCTCACCCACTTGCACTCTGTCTCTCAAAAATAAACAAACATAAAAAAAAAAAAAGAAAGAAACAGTTCCTACTGGCTGCATTCAGGACTCCAGTAGGAAGCTCAACACAGGCCACTGGGAAAACCTTGCCCAAGGATCCCCCATCTGGCCTGGAGTCACCTCTAAAACCCCAAATGTTAAACCCACAGCTCCCCCAATTCTTCAACTAGCCCCTTGTGTATGCTCCAAAGTATGGTAATAAGAGACAGTTTTGGTAGACCAAGAGCATGCAGAAAACAAACCAGAGTCTGTGGCAAGGGAGAAATCACAAATTTGAGCTATAGTATTATCTTAGGAAGGACAAAAGAGGTTTCCAGCAGCCAGCCTGGTGAGTTGTAAGGTTGAGAGAAGACAAGCCACTAAGGGGCAAGAAGCATGGAGCACATGTATTCCTACAAAGATAAAGAAAGACCTAGTTATAAGCAGGACCAACAAAAAGTATCTCCGACCTGAAGGCAGCTAGTAATGATTGGAGGAGGTGACTACTTCAAATGAGAAAACAGCGATGCAAAACTCCAAGAAACATGAGGAATCCATGAAACATGGCATCACAAAAAGATCTCAATAATCCTCAACTCAAAGACAGGATTCTGTGGTTTGCCTGACAGAGTTCAAATTAGCTGTTTTAAAGAAACTCAATGAGCTACAATAAAACAGAAAGAACTCAGCAAGTCAGGAAAATAATACGTGAATAAAATGAGAAATCCAACAAAGAGAAATCCTAAAAACAAACCAAACAAATCTGGAGCTGAAGAATGAATGAAACATGCAATAGAGAACATCAACAGAAGAATAGACCAAGCAAATATAAAATCAGAGAAATGGAGGGTAGGGGCTCCCTCCCAGTCAGAGGAGAACCAAGAAAAAAGGAAAGAAAGAGAGTGAAAAAAGCCTACAAAATGTATGGGACACCATAAAACAAACAGAATATAAAAAAGAACTATTGTAATTTGTTAATGAATTCAGAATATAAAAAGAGGTAAATGGCAAAATCAAAAACATAAAAAGGGGCAATAAAGAGTAGAGCTTTTGTATGTGATTAAAATTGCTATTTGTCAGCTTAAAATGGACTTTTATTAGAAGATGTTTTATGTAAGTCTCATGATAACCACAAAGCACAAACGTATTAGATTCACAGAAGATAAAGTGGTGGGAATCAGAGCATATCACCTTGGAAAAAGGAAGGTAGTAAGAGGGTGGGGGGAAGAAAAATGGAACTACAAAACAGCCAGAGAGATAGTAATAAGATGGCATTAGTAAGTCTTTATGTATTAATAATTACTCTAAATATAAATGAATTGAATTTACTAATCAAAAGGCATAGAATTGCTGGATGGATGAGATTCAACTATATGCTACGTCCACAAGGAGGCACTTCAGCTTTATGGTCGTACTTAGGCTCAAAGTGAAGACATGGAAAAGATATTCCACGGAAGCAGAAACCAGCAGAAAGTGAGGTTGGCCTTACAGGATTGCCCCATACTTACATAAGACAAAATAAATTTTAAGCCAAAAACTATAATGAGACAATGAAGGTCATTATATAACTGTAAGATGGTTAATCTATCAAGAAGATATATAATTGTAAACATTTATGCACCTAGTATTGGAGCACCTAAATATATTAAGCAAATACTGACAGATCTAAAGGAAGAAATAGGCAGTACAAGAACAGTAGGGGACTTTAATACTTCACTTTAAGTAATGGATAGATCATTCAGACAGAAAATCAATATAGAAACAATGACTTGAATCATACATTAGACCAAATGGACCTAACAGACATATATAAAACATTCCATTCAACAGCAGCAGCAGAATACACATTCTTCTCAAGTGCACATGGAATATTCTCCAGGATAGATCATATGATAGGTCACAAAACGATTCTTAGGAAATTTATACTGACATCATACCAAGTTTCTTTTCCAATCACAATTGCATGAAACTAACAAGAAGAAAGCTGGAAATTTTATAAATATGTGGGCACTAAGCAACACACTTTTGAATAACGAATGGGCCAAGGAAAAAATCAAAAGAGAAAAAAATCTTCAAGCAAATGAAAATGGAGATTCAACAGACAAATACAAATGCAGTGTCATAAAAGCAGTTCTTAGAGGGAAGTTTATAGGCATAAATGTGTATAGTAGGGTAAATGAAAGATTTCAAATAACTTTAACTGTTAAGAAACTAGAAAAAGAACAAACTAAGGCCAAAGTTAGCAAAAGGAAATAACAAAGATCAGAGCTGAAATAAATGAAATAAAGACTAATAGAGCAATAGAGAAGATTAGCAAAACTAAAATCTTTTCGAAAAGATAAAATTGACAAACCTTAAGCTAGACTAAGAAAAAAAGTAAAAAGACCCAAATAAAATCAGAAATGAAAGAGGAAACATTCCAACTGATATCACAGCAATACAAAGGATCATAAAAAAACACTATAAACGTACATATGCTAACAAATTGGGTAACCTAGAAGTGGATAAATTCCTAGAATTGTGACCTATCAAGACTGAATTATGAAGAAATAAAAAAATCTAGACCAATTACTATACTAGTAACATGATTCAATCAGTAATCAAAAATTTCCAATAAAGAAAAGCCCAGCACTGAAAGCTTCACTGCTCAATTTTATCAAACATTTAAAGAATTAATGCCAATTCTTCTCAAACTGTTTCAAAAAATTGAAGAGGAAGGAACACTTACAAACTCATTTCACAAGGTTAGCCTTACCCTGATTCCAAAACCAGACGAAGACACCTCAAGAAAAAAAAAATTACAGGTTAATAATCCTGATGAATATAAATGCAAAACTTCTCAAGAAAATTTTAGCTAACTGATTTCAATAGGACATTAATCATACACCATGAACAGGTAAGATTTATCCCTGGGATACAAGGATAGTTCACATATAAATCGATAAATATGATATACCACACTAATAGAATGAAAGATAAAAATCATACGATCATCTCAACAGGTACAGAAAAGCATTTTGGCAAAATACAATATCCTTTCATGATAAAAACACAGCAAATTTGGGTATAAAAGGAACATTCCTCAAACAATAAAAGCCAAATTTGACAAACTTTCAGCCACCATCATACTTGACAGTGAAAGGTGGAAAGCTCTTCCAGTTCAGGAATAACACCAGGGTGTCTACTCTCACCACTCCTATTCAACATACTAGTGGAATTTCTAACCAGTGCAATCATATGAGAAAATAAGTATAAGGCATTAAAATTGGAAGGGAAGAGGTAGAATTGTCTGTTTAGATTGTATGAATTTATATATAGAAAATCCGAATGACTCCACCTTAAAACTGTAAGAATGAATCAAAAAATAAAGTTACAGGGTACAAAAACAACATACAGAAATGAGTTGTGTTTCTATACACTAGCAACAAAATACCTGAAAAGGAAGTTAAAAAATATTATTTTCATAATAGCATCAGAAATAATAAAATATGTAGAGATAAATTTTACCAATGAGGTGAAAGATCTGTGTAGTGAAAACTAAAAGACTTTGGTTAAAGTACCTGAAGAAGACACAAATAAGAGATATCCCATGTTTGTGAATCAGAAGAATTATTGTTAAAATGTTCATTCTACCCAAAGCCATCTATGGATTCAATGCCATCTCTATCCATATTCAACTGGCATTTTTTACAGAAATAGAAAAACAGTACTAAAATTTGTATGGAGGCACAAAAGACCATGAATAACTCAGGTAATCTTGAATAAGCAGAACAATACTAAAGGCATCACACTGCTTAATTTCAAACTATACTACAAAGCTATAGTAACTAAGACTGGTTGGTACTGGCATAGTACCACTGGGCATACTAGACAGTCCAATGGAACAGAATTGAGAACATAAACCCTTGAATCTATAGTCAGCTGATATTTGACAAGGGAGCCTAGATTATTCAGTGGGGGGAAAAGATAGTTTCTTCATTAAATGGTGTTGGGAAAACTGGATATTCACATGGAAAAAATTGAAATTGGACCATATCTTGTACCACTCACAAAAATTAAATCAAAATGGATTAAAGATTTAAACATAAGAACTAAAGCCCAAAATCTAGGAAAAAAAAAACAACACAGGAAAACCTCTTTGACATTGGTCTTGGCAATGATTACTTGGGTATGGCAACAAAAGCAAAAATAAACGTGTGGCAATAAATAAGTAAAAGTTTCCTGCACAGAAAAAGAAACAATCAACAAAATGAAAAAACAGTCTGTGGAATGGATAAAATATTTGCAAATCATATTTCAAAATGGGTTAATATTCAAAATATATAGACTTATACAACTCACTAGCAAAATAAACCCCAATAAATCTTTAAAAAAATGGGCAGAAGTGAGTAGACACTTTTCAAAAGAATACATACAGTAGGTAACAGGTACATGAAAAGATGCTCAACATCACTAATCATCAAGGAAATGCAAATCAAAACCATAATGAGATATTCCCTCACAACTGTTAGAATGGCTATTATCAAGAAGTACAGATGGGCACTCTTCGTGGGAATATAAATTTGTACAGCTACTATGGAAAATAATGTGGAGGTTCCTTAGAAAATTAAAAACAAAACTTCCATATGACTCAGCAATCCCACTTCTGAGTATACATCCAAAGGAAAGTATATATCCTGAGTATATATCCATAGGTATCAGTGAGATATCTACAAGTCCATGTTCTTTTTTCTTTTTTTATTTAATGCTGTTTCTTTTTTTAACGCTGTTTCTTTTATTTGTTTCAAGTTTTTATTTAAATTCTAGTTAGCTAACATATAGTGTAATATTAGTTTCAGGAGTTGAATTTAATGATTCATCACTTACATATAACACCCACTGTTCATCACAGTAAGTGCTTTTCTTAATACCCATCATCCATTTAGCCCATCCCCCTACCTACCTCCCCTCCAGCAACTCTCAGTTTGTTCTCTATAGTTAAGAGTCTATTTTATGGTTTGCTCTCTCCCCTTTTTTTTTCCTCTCCCTATATTCATCTGTCTTATGTCTTAAATTCCATATATGTACAGTTCCATATTCTTGCAGCGTTATTCACAAAGCCAAGATATGGAAACAACCTAAGTCAGTCAATGGATAAATGGATAAAGAAGAAGTGGAATATAAAGAATACTGTTCATGAAAAAGAAGGAAATCTTGCTATTTGTGACAAGTTGGATTAGCTCTGAGGACACTAGGAAGTGAAATAAGTCAGAGAAAGGAAAATCGGATATCACTTATATGTGGAATCTGAAAAAGGTGAACTCATAGAAACAGTATAGTGATTATTGCCACAGGATGGTGGGGGAAATAGAAGTTGGTCAAAGGGTACAAACTTTTACTTACAAGTTGAATAAATTCTAGTGATCTAGTATACATCAGGGTGACTAGATATTATATACTTGAAAGTTGCTAAGTGAGTAGATCTTAAATGTTTCACTGAAAAAAAGAAGTGGTAATTATTTGGGGTGACTGGGTGGCTCAGTTAGTTAAGGGTCTGACTTGAGCTCATGTCATGATCTCATGGTTCATGGGTTCGAGCCCCGCATCGGGTTTGCTGCTGTCAACCTCTCAGCACAGAGCCCACTACAGATCCTCTGTCCCCCTCTCTGTGCCCCTCCCCCACTTGTTCTCTCTCTCTCTCTCTCTCAAAAAAAAATTAATTAAAAACATTAAAAAAAAAAGAAATGGGGGCATATGGGTGGCTCATTCGGCTAAGCCTCTGACTCTTGGTTTAGGCTCAGGTCATAATCTCACGGTTCATGGGTTCAAGCCCCACATCAGGCTCTGAACTGACAGTGTGGAACCTGCTCGGTATCCTCTGTCTCTTCCTCTCTCTGCCCTTCCCTTGCTCGCATGTTCTCTCTCCCTCTCAAAATAAATAAACTTTAAAAAAATTTTAAATGGTAACGATTTTAAATGATTGAGGTGTTAGCTAACACTCTGATACTAATCATTTTGTAATATATATGTATTATGTCAACATATTGTACATCTTAAACTTACACAATATTATGGTATTATAGTCAATTATATTAATAAAGCTGGGATTAAATAATAAAGTTGGGAGAAATTATATTTTATGTATATATGTATGGTGGTATTTATTATGTTGAGGTATTTCTTCACTATACCCACTTCTGTAGGAGTTTTTATTATAAGTGGATGCTGAATTTTGTCAAATGCTTTTTCTGCACCTGGGATGATTATATGATTTTTATCCTTTATTTTGTTAATGTGGTGTTTCTCACTGATTTGTGGCTGTTGAGCTATTCTTGCATCCATGGCGTAAATCCCACTTGATCATAGTTGTGAATTTTCCAGCTTTCTTTTCGTAATTGATTTCTAGTTTCATGTCATTGTGGTCAGAAAAGATGCTTGATATGCTTTGTCTTCTTAAATTTATTAAGACTTATATTGTGGTCTATCATATGATCTAGAGAATGTTTCATGTGTGCTTGAGAAGATTGTGCATTCTGTTTCTTTAAACATTTAAATTTTTTTAATGTTTATTTATTTTTGAGAGACAGAGCATGAGTGGAGGAGGGACAGAGAAAGGGAGAGACAGAATTCAAAGCAGGCTCCAGGCTTTAAGCTGTCAGCACAGAGCCCAACGCGGGATTCTAACCCACGAACCATGAGATGATTACCTGAGCCAAATTCAGACACTTGACCGACTGAGCCACGGGCACCCTGCATTCTGTTTCTTTGAATGGAATGTTTTGTATGTCTGTTAAGTCCATCTGGTTTATATTGAATTATTTAACCCTTTGTCAGTTGATTTTTTTTGTTTTGTATATGGTGTGAAACAAAGGTCCAAAATCATTGTTTTTTATGTGGATATCCAATTTTTCCAACACCACTTATTGAAGGGATCATCCTTTCCCCATGTTATATTTGTGGTGCCCTTGTGAGAGATTACTTGGCTATATAGATGAGCGTTTATTTTGGGTCTCTTCTATTCCATTGGTTTATGCACATGTTTTTGTGCCAATACCATACTGTTTTGATTACTGTAACTTTGTAATGTGTTATGAAATCAGGGAGCTTAATATCTCCTGCTTTGTTGCTCTTGCTCAAAAATAGTCGCTTTGACTATTCAGGGTTTTTGTGGCTCCAAATGAATTTTATAATTGTTTTTTTTTTCCTATTTCTGTAAAATATGCCATTTGTATTTTGGTTTTGTTTTGTTTTTAGTTTTTTAACATTTATTCATTTTTGAGAGAGAGGTAGATTGTGAGTGGGGGAGGGGCAGAGAGAGAGGAAGATAGAACCCGAAGCAGGCTTCGGGCTCTGAGCTGTCAGCACAGAGCCCAATGCGGGGCTCGAACCACGAACTGTGAGATCATGACCTGAGCCGAAGTTGGACGCTAACCGACTGAGCCACCCAGGCACCCCGATACATGGTTTTATTCCATTGTGATAGAGAAGATACTTGGAATAGTTTCCAATCTTGTTAAATTCATAAAACTTGTTTTATCTCTTAGGATGTGATGTATTCTGAATAATGTTGCATATATACTTAAGGAGAATGAGTAATCCGCTGATGTAGGGTGGAATGTTCTGTATATATGCGTTAGATTCATTTAGTCTATTTTGTTGCTCAGTTCTGCATTTTTGTTTATTGGTTTTCTGTCTCAATTTCTATCCATTAGTGAGAGTGGGGTGTTGAAGCCTCTTATGATTATTGTATTGCTATTTCTCCCTTCAGATCTGTCAATATTGGCTTTATATATTTAGATATTTTGATATTAGGTACTATACATTTATAATTGTTTTATCTTCTTGTTGAGCTGTCCCTTTTATCATATGACATCCTTTGTCTTTTGTGAAAATTTGTGACTTAGAGTTTATTTTGTTTATATAAGTATAGCTACCCCTGCACTCTTATGGTTACCATATGCAATTAATATGCAAGAAATATCTTTTGCCACCCCACACTTTTAGCCAATGTGTGTCCTTAATTCTGAAGTGAGACTTTTACAAACAACATTGATTTGGGTCCTGTTTTTTTCTTTTTTCAGTCTGTTTTTTCAGCCACTCTATGTCCTTTGATTGGGAAGTTTAGTTTGTTTATATTTAAAGTAATTATTGCTAGGTAAGGACTTACTTTACTTTTGTTAATGTTTCATCTGTTTTGTAGTTCTCTTGTTCCTCCTACCCCTCTTGTTTTCTTCATTGTAGTTTGATGATTTTTGTAAAGTTATGTTGTGATTCTTTTCTCATTATGTTTTATTTACCTACTTTAGGTTTTTCCTTTGTGGTTACCATGTGGCTTGAACCAAACAATGTATAGTTATAACAGTCTATTTTAAGCCCATAACAACTTAACTTCAATTGCATACATAAACTCTACACGTTTTTCCCCTCCACATATGTACTTTATGTAATTGATGTTAATTTTCTTTTTTGAGGGAGGGAGAGAGAGCATGAGCTGGGGAGAAGGGCAGAGGGGGAGAGAGAGAGAGAGAGAGAGAGAGAGAGAGAGAGAGAGAGAGAGAGAGAGGATCTTAAGCAGATCCACGCTCAAGGCAGAGCCCAACATGGGGATTGATCCCACAACCCTGGGACAATTATCTGAGCCAAATTCAAGAGTAGAACACTCAAGTAACTGAGCCACCCAGGCACCTCAAAATTTGCTTTTTGAAATATTGTATTTCCATTAGCAAATTTATTTGGTTACGGTTATTCTTAATACTTACATCTTTTAACTTTTACTGGTGTTAAAATATATATTGCCACCATTACAGTATTTTGTCTTTGTTTTTATATTTACCTTTATTTTACTAGTGAGATTTATGCTTTCATGTTGCTTTTTAATGTCATTTCATCAAAACTGTAAAACTTGCTTTAGCACTTCTTATAAAGGAAGTCTTGTGGTGACAAAATTTGGATTGATGTTGTTATTTCTTGGCATGTGGCTTTAAAAAAAATTTACTAGTTAACATACCATGTAGTCTTGGCTTCAGGAGTAGAATCCAGTGATTCATCACTTACATATAACACCCAGTGCTCATCCAAACAAATGCCCTCCTTAATGTCTATCACCCATTTCCTCCACCTCCCAACCCCCTACACCCATCAACCCTCAGTTTGTTCTCTGTATTAAGAGTCTCTTATGGTTTGCCTCCCTGTTTTATCTTATTTTTCCTTCTCTTCCCCTATGATCATCTGTTAAGTTTCTCAAATTCCATATATGAGTGAAATCATGTGGTATCTGTCTTTTTCTGACTTATTTCACTTAGCATAATACCCTCCAGTTCCATCCAAGTTGTTACAAATGGCAAGATTTCATTCTTTTTCATCACCGAGTAGTATATATAAACCACATCTTCTTAATCCATTCATCAATTGATGGACATTTTGTCTCTTTCCATAATTTGGCTATTGTTGATAGCACTCCTATAAACATTAGGGTGCATGTGTCGCTTCAAATCAGCATTTTTTTATAGTTTATTGTCAAGTTGGTTTTCATATAACACCCAGTGCTCTTCCCCACAAGTGCCTTCCACCATGACCATCACCCCCTTTCCTCTTTCCCCCTCCCCCTTCAGCCCTCAGTTTGTTTTCAGTATTCAAGAGTCTCTCATGTCAAATCAGCATTTTTATATCCTCTGGATAAATTCCTAGTAGTGCGATTTCTGAGTCGTAGGGTAATTCTATTTTTAATATTTTGAGGAACCTCTACACTTTCCAGAGTGGCTGCATCAGTTTGCATTCCCACCAACAGTGCAAGAGGGTTAGCCTTTCTCCACATCCTCGCCAACATTTGTTGGTTCCTGAGTTGTTAATTTTAGCCACTCTCACCAGTGTGAGGTGGTATCTTATTGTGGTTTTAATTTGTATTTCCCTGATGAAGAGCGATGTTGAGCATCTTTTGATGTGTCTATTTGCCACTGGATGTCTTCTTGGATAAGTGTCTATTCATGCATTCTGCCCATTTCTTCACTGGATTATTTGGGGTTTTTTTTGGGGGGGGGGTGTTGAGTTTGGAAGGTTCTTTATACAGTTTGGACATTAACCCTTTATCCAATATGTAATTTGCAAATATCTTCTTCCATTCCATCAGTTGTCTTTTAGTTTTGTTGATTGTTTCCTTTGCTGTGCAGAAGCTTTTGATCTTGGTGAGATCCTGATAGTTCATTTTTGCTTTTATTTCCCTTGCCCCTGAAGAAATGTCAAGTAAGAACTTGCTTTGGCCGAGGTTAAAGAGGTTGCTGCCTGTTTTCTCCTGTAGGATTTTGATGGTTTCCTGTTTCACATTTAGGTCTTTCATTCATTTTGAATTTATTTTTGTGTGTGGTGTAAGAAAGTGGTCCAGTTTTGTTCTTCTGCATGTTGCTGTCCAGTTTTCCTAGCACCATTTGCTAAAGAGACTGTCTTTTTTCCATTGGATATTCTTTTCTGCTTTATCGAAGGTTAGTTGACCATATATTTTGGGGTCCATTTCAGGGTTCTCTATTCTATTCCATTGATCTAGGTGTCTGTTTTTGTGCCAATACCATATAGTCTTGATGATTACAGACTTGTAATACAGGTTAAAGTCCAGGACTGTGATGCCTCCAGCTTTGGTTTTCTTTTTGAACATTGCTCTTTGGCTACATAGGGTCTTTTGTGGTTCCATGAAAATTTTAGGATTGTTTGTTCTAGCTCTGTGAAGAATGCTGGTGTTATTTTGATAGGGATTGCATTGAATGTGTAGATTGCTTTGGGTAGTATCAAATACTTTAACAATATTTGTCCTTCCAATCCATTAGCATGGGATGTTTTTCCATTTCTTTGTGTCTTCTTCAATTTCTTTCATAAGCTTTCTATACTTTCAGCATACAGATCTTTTACCTCTTCAGTAAGATTTATTCTGAGTATTTTATGGTTTTTGATGCAATTATAAATGAGATCAATTCCATGATATCTCTTTCTGTTACTTCATTGTTGGTGTTTAGAAATGTGACCGATTTCTGTACATTGATTTTATATCCTGAGACTTTGCTGAATTCATGTATCAGCTCTAGCAGTTTTTTCTGGCAGCATCTTTTGGGTTTTTCATGTAGAATATCATGTCATCTGCGAAGAGTGAAAGTTTGACTTCTTCTTTGCCAATCTGGATCCCTTTTATTTTGTTTTGTTTTCTGATTGCTGAGGCTAGGACTTCTAACACTATGTTAAACAATAGTGGTGAGAGTGGATATCTCTGTCGTGTTCCTGATCTCAGGGGGAAAGCTCTCAGTTTTTCCCCATTGAGGATGATAGTAGCTGTGGGCCTTTCATATATGGATTTTATGATGTTAAGTTATGTTCCTTCTATTCCAGCTTTCTTGAAGTTTTTTATTAAGAAGTGATGCTGTATTGGGGCCCCTATGTGGCTCAGTCGGTTAAGCGTCCGGCTTCGGCTCAGGTTATGATCTCATGGTTCATGGGTTCAAGCCCTGCATCAGGCTCTGTGCTGACAGCTAGCTCAGAGCCTGGAGCCTGCTTCGGATTCTGTGTCTCCCTCTCTCTCTGACCCTCCCCTGCTTGTGCTGTCTCTCTCTGTCTCTCAAAAAAAAAAAAAAAAAAAAAAAAGAAGTGATGCTGTATTTTGTCAAATGCTTTTTCTGCATCTATTGATGGGATCATATGGTTCTTATCTTTCTTCTATTGATGTGATATATCACATTGATTGATTTGAGAATATTGAATGAGCCCTGCAGCCCAGGAACGAATCCCACTTTATCATGGTAAATAACTCATGTAATGTACTGTTTAATTCAATTTGCTGTTATCTTGTTGAGAATTTTTGTATCCATGTTCATCAGGGATATTGGCCTGTAATTCTCCTTTTTAGTGGGGTTTATGTCTGATTTGGGAAGCAAGGTCATGCTGGCTTCATAACATACGTCTGGAAGCTTTACTTCTGTTTCTATTTTTTGGAACAGTTTAAGAAGAATAGGTATGATTTAAATGTATGGTAGAATTCCCTTGGGAAGACATCTGGCACAGGACTCTTTATTTGTTGGGAAATTTATGATAAATGATTCCGTTTCTTCACTGGTTATGGGTCTGTTCAAATTTTCTATTTCTTCATGTTTGAGTTTTGGTAGTGTGTGAGTGTCTAGGAATTTGTCCATTTCTTCTAGATTGTCCAGTTTGTTGGCATATAATTTTCATAGTATTCTCTAATAATTGTTTGTATTTCTGTGGTGTTGGTTGTGATCTCTCGTCTTTCATTTGTTATTTTATCTGTTTGGGTTTTCTCTCTTTTTCAGAAGTCAGGCTCGAAGTTTATCAAGTTTATTTATTCTTTCAAAAAACAGCTCTTAGATTCATTGATCTGTTCTACTGGGTTTGTTTGTTTTTTTTTTTTTAAATTCTATATTGATTATTTCTGCTCTGATATTTATTAGTTTTCTTCTGCTGCTGACTTTGGGTTCTCTTTGCCCTGATTTTCTAACTCCTTTAGGTGTACAGTTAGGTTGTATATATGGGACCTTTCTTGCTCCTTGAGATAGGCCTAAATTACAATGTATTTTCCTCTTAGGACTGCCTTTGCTGCATTCCAAACGGATTGGGGTATCATGTTTTTAATTTGATTTTTTAAAGTTATTTATTTATTTTGAGAGAGAGAAAGAAAGAGCAAATGGGGGAGGGGCGGAGAAGAAGAGGGAAAGAGAGAATCCCAGGCAGACTCTGGCACTGTCAGCATAGAGCGCGACGTGGGGCTTGAGCCCACGAACTGTGAGATCATGATCTGAGCTGAAATCAAGAGATGGTCACTTAACTGTGCACTGTTGTGTTTTCATTTTAATTTGCTTCCATATATTTTTTAATTTCTTCTTTAATTTCCTGGTTGAATCATTCATTCTTTAGTAGGATGTTATTTAACTTCCATGTATTTGGAGGCTTTACAAATTTTTTCTTGCAGTTGATTTCAAGTTTCATAACCTTGTGATCTGAAAATTTGCATGGTATTATTTCCATCTTTTTATACTTGTTGAGGGCTGTTTTGTGATCCAGGATGTTATCTATTTTGGAGAATGTTCAATGTGCACTTGAAAAGAATGTGTGTTCTGTTAAGTCCATCTAGTCCAGTGTGTCATTCAGAGCCATTGTTTTCTTATTGACTTTCTGCCTAGATTATCTGTCCTTTGATGTAAGTGGAGTATTAAAGTCCCCTGAAATTATGGTATTATTATTTATATAATTGTTTATGTTTGTGATTAATTGATTTATATATTTGGGTGGCCACATTGGGGGCATAAACATTTATAATTATTAGCCCTTCTTGATGGATAGACCCCATAATTATGATATAATGCCCTTCTTCATCTCCTGTTGTGGTCTTTGGTTTACAATCTAGTTTGTCTGATTTAAGTATGACTACTCCAGTTTTCTTTTGACGTCCATTAGCATGATAGATGGATCTCTATCCCCTCACTTTCAATCTTTTGTTGTCCTCAGTTCTAAAAAGAGTCTGTTGTAGGCAGCATATAGATGGATCTTGTTTTTTTTTAATCCATTCTGATATCCTATGTCTTTTGATTGGGGCATTTAGTCCATTTACATTGAGTGATTATTAAAATATATGGATGTAGTGTCATTGTATTATCTGTAGGTTTTGTGCTTGTGGTGATGTCTCTGGTCCTTTGTAGTCTTTTCTGCTTTCCACTCATGGAGTCCCTTGGGATCTCCTGCAGGGCTGGTTTAGTGGTCATGAGCTCCTTTAGTTTTTGTTTGTCTGGGAAAGCCTTTGTCTCTCCTATTATGAATGACAGTTTTGTTGGATACAGGATTCTTGGCTGCATATTTTTCCTATTCAGCACATTGAATATTTCTTGCCACTCTCTTCTAGTCTGCCAAGTTTCAGTGGACAGATCTGCTACTACCCTTATGTGTCTACCCTTGTAGGTTAAGGCCCATTTGTCCCAGCTGCTTTCAGAATTCTCTTTGTATTTTGCCAGTTTCATTAAGATATGTTGTAGTGTTGACCTGTTTTTGTTGATTTTGAAAAGAGTTCTCTGTGCCTCTTGGACTTGATGCCTGTTTTCATCTCCAGATTAGGGAAGTTCTCAGCTATAATTTGTTCAAATAAACCTTCTGCCCCTTTCTCTCACTCTTCTTCTGGAATTCCTATGATATGGATATTGTTTCATTTCATGGAATCACTTAGCTCTCTAACTGTCCCTCATGATCTAGTAATTTCTTTTCCCTCTTTCAGCTTCATCATTTTTCATAATTTTATCTTCTGTCTCACCTAGTCTCTCCTCTGCTTCTTCCCACCTTTCTGTCACTATATCTAGTTTATTTTGCATCTCATTTATAGCATAGTCTTCAGGACTATTTCTTAGGGTTTTTATCTCTGCAGCAGTAGATTCTCTGCTGTCTTCTATGCTTTTTTTAAGCCCAGATATTAGTCTTATGACTGTTATTCTAAGTTCTTCTTCAGATATATTGTTTATATCTGTTTTGAGCAATTCTCAGACTGTCATTTCTAACTGAATTTTCTTTTGAGGAGAATTCTTCTCTTTCATCATTTTGGCTAGGTTTCTGTGTTTTATTTGCTTTAACAGCTTATGTGTCCTGTACCTGTGAGTACTACTATATTAAAAAGGGGTCATACACTGTCCAGGGCCTGGCACTTCAGGAAGTGTTTTTGGAGTGTGTCACATGCACTCTGTTGGTGTGTTTTGTCTGCTCTATCCCAATGGTCAGTCCTCTGCAAAGCTCCTCCTTGCTTGTAGTAGTGGAGTGTTTGGACCTCCAACTGAGTGTACTTTGATTTGTTTGTTGAAGTAACCCTGGAAAAAAAGGAAAGGGCGGGGGGAAGCCTGATCCCATACAAAGAGAAAAATGAAAAGGGGAGAAAAGATGAAGCAGAGAATAAAAAAAAAACTATACGGCTTAATCCAGAGAGAGAGAAAGGAAAATAAAGAAGATATAGGAAAGGTGTAAAAAGAATAAAAATGCCTAATTATACAACAAAACAGAAATGAATTTATAATTGACCAAAAACAAATCAGAAACTATGAGCCTGATTCCAAAAGAAAAAAAAAAGGGTAGAATGAAAAAGAGAAGAACAAACCAACAAACAGATAAATCACACACACACACACACACACACACACACACACACACACACAACCAGTTGTCTGTTGGTGTCTGGGACCAGTGGCTGTGCTAGTCTGGAGGAGAGGCCTGCTACATTGGGTCAGTCAGTCTGGCTCCAGTAGATAAGCAGTTACCAGGCAGAAAGGGGCGGGGTTCGGTGTAAGTAGGTCCTGCCTCCACTGGGGGCCGCTGTGTTGCTCTTGGAAGTCCCACAGTGTTAGTATTGCAGAGAAAAATGGTGACAGCCCAATCTCTCCATCCTGGAGCAGGTGTCTCAACCCCCATGCTATTGAGACAGCCCTCACACAGTAACGTGGGCTGCAGGCTTCTCCTGCTCTACAACCTCTTCCACCTTCTAGGTGCTTGGCGGGGATTCAAAACCCCATGTTTGGTGTTTTTTTTTTTACGTTTATTTTTTGAGAGAGACAAAGCGTGAGTGGGGGGGGGGGGCAGAGAGAGGGAGTCACAAATTCCAAAGCAGGCTTCAGGCTCTGAGTTGTCAGCATAGAGCCTGACGCAGAACCCATGAACCCCAAGATCATGACCTGAGCTAAAGTTGGACGCTTAACTGACCCAGCCATCCAGGAGCCCCAAACCCCATATCTTAAAGGGCCCTGCATCATTCAGACCCTGTTCTGGTGTGACATCACTCAGCCCTGCCGATAAAAGGTCTTTGGCTAGTGCCTGCAGGGTCTTTTGTCCTTGGGGAGGCGATAACCCTCTTCCCACAGTACTGGAGGAAGGGGACTGTTCTCTCCCAATGCACCCCTGAGATTGCTACAGTGCCACAGGACGGCTCCTTCCGCGCCCCACGTATGCGCACATGGCAGGCTTCAGTCTGGAGAAAGTTGCTCACTTTTGAAACCTCCGAGTTTCAGCTCCTAAGGCTGTTTGCAAATAGAAACTGGCCCTCTCCGTATTTCTCATTCCCTAGTCTGTGGTCCAGAGAGATTTTCATCTTGTGCTAACTCAATACCACAATCTCACAGCCCCTCTGACTTTCTCTTCCTTTTGTCTCTCCACAGAAAGGGTTCCCTCCCCTCCTTGCCTGTGCCATTTTATCTCCCACAATTCACATACATGCACTTGATCCTGCCAAGCTGTCTCCCTCAACCTGTGGAGATCCTTCTGCCACTCTGCAGATTGATTTCCTGGGTATTCCAAGTGATCTGACCTCAATATAGCTGTGTTTGAGGGATGAGGGAACTCTCCTTCCCCCTTCTTCTCTGCCATCTTAACTCCCCACCCCGCCAGCAGTGGCTTCTTCATATTTCACATCCATCTGTTGTTTCTGGAGTGTGTGTGTGTGTGTTTAAGACTGTTTTTTTTAATGGCAGTTTTAGGCTTATAGCAAAATTGAGAAGAAGGTGCAGGTGTTTCCCATATAGTCTCCCCCTATACATGCATAGCCTCCCCCAGTATCAACATCCTTCACCAGAGTAGAACATTTGTTAACAATTAGTGAACCTATATTGACACGTCACTATCACCCAAAGCCCACAGTTTATGTTAGGGCTAACTCTTGGTGTTGTACATTCTATGGTTTAGGACAAATACATAATGACATGTATCCATTACTATAGCATCCTACAGGATATTTTCACTGCCCTAAAAATCTCTGTTCTGCTTATTCATCTGTCTCCCATTCCCACAACTCCTAGTAACCACTAATATTTTATTTTATTTTTTAAAATTTTTTATGTTTTTATTTATTATTGAGACAGAGAGAAACAGAGCATGAGTAGGGGAGGGGCAGAGACAGAGGGAGACACAGAATCTGAAGCAGTCTCCAGGCTCTGAGCTGTCAGCACAAAGCCTGATGCGGGGCTTGAATCCACAAACCGTGAGATCATGACCTGAGCCAAAGTTGGATGCTTAACCACTGAGTCACCCAGGCGCCTCTCCATTATTAATTTAAAATCTCTCTATAGTTATGCCTTTTTTTAGAATGTCATATAATTGGAATTATACAGAATATAGTCTTTTCACATTGGTGTTTTTTCACTTAGTAAACTTAGAGATCCTACATGTCTGCTCCTATCTTGATAGTTTATTCCCTGTTAGTACTGAAAAATATTATACTGTCTCAATGTGCTATAGTTTACTTACCCATTCATCTACTGAAGGACATCTGGGTTGTTTTCGAGTTTTGGCAGTTGTGAATAAAGCTGCTATAAACATCCATTTGCAGGTTTTTGTGTGGACATAAATTTTCAACTCCTTTGGGTAAATACTGAGGAGCCCAGTCACTTGATTATATGTTAAAAGTATGTTTAGTTTTATAAGAAACCACCAAAGTGTCTGAACCATTTTGCAATCCCACTAGTAGTGAATGAAAGTTCCTATCACTCTCCATCCTCGCCAGCATTTAATGTTGTCGGTATTCAAGATTTTGGACATTCTAATAGATGTGTAGTGGTATGTCATTGTTATTTTAATTTGCATTTTTCTGATGACTTCTGATATGGAGCATTATTTCATAGGCTTATTTTCTACCTCCATGTCTTCTTTGATGAGATTTCTGTTAAGGTTTGGCCCATTTTTTAAGTGGAGTTATTTTCCTATTGTTGAGTTTTAAGCGTTTTAAAAAATATTTTGGATAATAGGCTTTTATCAAATTTATCTTTTGCAAGCATTTTCTCCCAGTCTGTGGTTTGTGTTCTCATTGTCTTGAAATCATCTTTCACAGAACAGGAGTTTTAAAACATTTTTTAAGTTTATTTATAAATGTGCCCCGCCCCTAATGCAGTCAACCCATGAACCATGAGATCTGAGCTGGAGTCAAGAGCTGAAATCAACTGACTGAGGCCAGGAAACACAGAAGTCTTTTTTTTTTTTTTTTACATTTTTTAAATGTTTATTTATTTTTGAGATATGGAGGGAGACAGAGCATTAGCCGGGGAGGGACAGAGAGAGAGGGAGACACAGAATCTGAAACAGGCTCTAGGCTCTGAGCTGTCACCACAGAGCCCAATTCAGGGCTCAAACTCACAAACCTTGAGATCATGACCTGAGCTGAAGGCTGATGCCCAACCGACTGAGCCACCCAGGCGCCCCCTGAAGTTTTTAACTTTAATGAAGTCCAGCTTATCAGTTTTCTTTCATGGATCATGCCTTTGGTATTGTTTCTAGAAATTCCTCACCAATCCCAGAGTCATCTAGATTTTCTACTATGTTAATTTCTAGGAGTTTTATAGTTTTGTATTCTACATATAGATCTACTGCCCATTTTAAGTTAATTTTTGTGAGGGGCACTCTGTCTAGGTTCATTTTTGCAGGTGGATGTTCAGTTTTTCGAACACCATTTGTAGAAAAGTCTGTCTTTGCTCCCTTATATTGCCTTTGCTCCTTTCTCAAAGACCAGTAATTGTATTTATGTGCAACTGTTCCTGGACTATTTTGTTCCATTGATTTTTTGTTGAGTAAATTTGACGTGTAACTCCCCAGGTTTAAGGTGTACAGCATATTACTTTCATACATTTATATATTGTAATCTGATGGCTAATGTAGCTGTATTTATCACAAAATTAAAGCACAATATTATTGTCTATATTATTATACCGTGCATTGGATTTTCTGTGGCTTATTTACACTAGTAAAATACAAAGGATTTTAAACTGCAAGTTTGTATCCTTAAACATCATTGTTTTTATTCACCCCCACCATCCTCTTGTACCCATTTTACTCTGTTTTTTTACACATTTAGAGTTTTTAGAGTCCACATATGTGATATCATACAGTACTTGTCATTGGTGTATCTCAGAATAATGTGTTTGAGGCGCATCAATATTGTTACAAATAGAAGGAAATCCCCTTTTTCATGACTTAGTAATATTCCATTGTATATATGTACCACTTCTTTTCTATTTGTTCATCAATTTAGGGATATTTGGATTGGTTCCATATCTTAGCTACTGCAAATAATGCTGCAATAAACATGGGATTGTGTATATGTAGTCAAAATCCTGTTTTCATTTCCTTTGGCTACATACCTTGAAGTGGAATTGCTGGATCATATAGTGAATCTATATTTAATTTTTTGAGGAATCTCGATATTGTTTTCTGTAGTAGTTGGATCAATTTACACCCCCACCAGCAATGTATAAGGGTTTATTTTCTGCGTATCCTCACCAGCACTTATTGTGATCTGTTCTGGAGAATGTTCCATGTGCACTTGAAAAGAATGTGTATTCTCATTCTCTTGTTTTGGGATGGAATGTTCTATATATATCTGTTATGTCCATCTATTCCAGTGTATTATTGAAAGACATTGTTTTCTTATTGATTTTCTGTCTGGGTGATCTATTCATTGATGTAAGGTTGTTTTACCATCAATATCTCTTTTTATATCCATTAATATTTCTTTTATGTATTTAGGTGCTCCAGTATTGGACACATAGATATTTAAAATTGTTATATCCTCTTGTTGTATTGATTCTTTTATTATGTAATGCCCTTTTTTGTCTCTTGTTGCAGTCTTTATTTTAGAAGTCTGCTTTGTTTAATATAAATATTGCTACACTGTTTTTTTTCCACATCCATCAAAATGCAGAAGATTTATGTATATTAATTTTGTATCCTGGGACTTTACTGAATTCATTTATCAGTTCTAGCAGTTCTTTGGTGGAGTCGTTAGGTTTTTCTATATATAGTATACATATATATGTATGTGTGTGTGTGTGTGTGTGTATATATATATATATATATATATATATATATAGTAGATCATCTGCAAAGAGTGAAAGTTTTACTTCCTCATTACCACTTTGGATGCTTTAATTTCTTTTTGTTGTCTCATTGCTGTGGCTAATACTTCCAGTACTATCTTGAATAACTGTGGCAAGAGTGGGCATCATGATCATAAAGGAAAAGCTCCCAGTTTTTCACTATTGAGTGTGATGTCAGCTGTGGGTTATTCACATATAGCTTTTATATGTTGAGGTATGTTCTGTCTAACCCTACTTTGTTGAGGATCTTTTTTTTTAAATAATGAGTGGATGTTGTTCTTGTCAATGCTTTTTCTACATCTAATGAAATGATCATATAGTATTTATCCTTTCTCTTATTGATGTGATGTATCACATTAATTGATATGTGAATATTGAACCACACTTGTATCCTGGGAATAAATCTCATTTGATCATGGGGAATAACTTAAATGTATTTTTGGATCCAATTTGCTAGTATTTTGTTGAGGATTTTTGCATCTATGTTCATCAGGGATATTGGCCCATAGTTCTCTTTTTTAGTGGTATCTTTATCTAGTTTTGGTATCGGGGTAGTTCTGGCCTCACAGAATGAATTTGGAAGCTTTCCTTCCTCTTCTATTATTTGGAATAGGTTGAGAAGACTAGGTATTAATTCTTCTTTAAATACTTGGTAGAATTCACCTGTAAAGCCATCTGGCCCTGGATTTCTGTTTATTGGAGACTTTTGATTACTGATTCAACTTCTTTGCTGGTAATCATCCTATTCAAATTTTCTATTTATTCTTGATTCCGTTTTGGGAGGTTCTTTCTCTCATTTGTTCATTCGTTTGTTCTTTCTTCTGTCTGGAGGTTATATATTTTTAAGAATTATTTTATTTATACTGGGTTATCCAACTTTTTGTTATATAATTTTTCATAATATTTTCTTACAATCCTTTGTGTTTCTGTGGTGCTGGTTGTTATTTCTCCTCATTCATTTTTGGCTGTGTTTTTGTAAGTCATCTCTCTCTCTCTCTCTCTCCTCTCTCTCTTCTCTGCCCACCTCCCCCCGCTTGATGAATCTGGCTAAAGGTTTATCAATATTGTTGATCTTTTCAAAGAGCCATTTCCTGGTTTCATTGATCTGTCATGTTTTCAGTTTCTATTTCATTTATTTCTGCTCTAATCTTTATTATTTCATCCCTTCTACTGATTTTGGATCTTGTTTGTTCTTTTTCTATCTCCTTTAGGTGGAAGGTTAGGTTGCTTGAGATTTTTCTTACCTTTTGATGTAGACCTGTATTGCTATAACCTTCTCCCTTAGAGCCACTTTTGCTGTATCCCAAAGATTTTGGATCATTGTGTTTTCATTTTCATTTATTTCCATGTATTTTAAAATTTACTCTTTGATTTCTTGGTTGACCCATGCATGTTATTTGATCTCCATGTATTTGTGCTCTTGCCAGATTTTTTCTTGTGGTTGATTTTTGGTTTCATAGCATCGTTGTCAGAAATGAGCATTTAGTCCATTTACATTCAAAGTAATTATTGATAGGTATGCATTTATTGCCATTTTGTTACTTGTTTTATGTTTTGTGGATTTTCTCTGCTCCTTTCTTCCTTTGCTCTCTTCTTTCATGATAAGATGGTTTTCTTTGGTGATGTAATTGGATTTCTTTCTCTTTATTTTTTGCATATCTTTTACTGGTTTTGACTTTTGATTCATTAGGTTTTATATAACATCCTCTACATATAGCAGTCTATATTAAGTTGCTAGTCACTTAAATTTGAATCCATTCATAACTTCTCTCCCTCTCCCCCTGTTTTAGGTATATATGTCATATTTTATATGCTTTTATTTTGTGATTCCCTGAGCCAGTTTTTACAGAGATACTTATTTTTACTGTTTTTATGCTTGCTACTTTTCTTATTCTCACTTACGGTCTTTCCTTTCCCCTTTAACATTTCTTGTATGCCTGCTTTAATGTCATGAATTCCTTTAACTTTTGTTTGTCTGGGAAACTTTTTCTCTCCTTCTATTCTGAATAATAGCCTTGCTGGATAGAATATTCTTGGCTGCAGAATTTTTTCCTTTCAGCACTTTGAATATATCATGCCACCCTCTTCTGGCCTATAAACTTTCTGCTGAAAAATCACAGATAACCTTATGGGATTTCTTGTATGTAACTCTTTTGTTTTCTCTTGCTGCTTTTAAAATTCTCTCTTTATCACTAATTTTTGCCTTTTTAATTACTGTGTCTTGGTGTGCACCTCCTTGGGTTAATTTTGTTGGGGATCTCTGTGCCTCCTGGATCTGGATATCTGTTTCCTTTCCCAGATTCAGGAAGTTTTCAGGTATTATTTCCTCAACTAAAGTTTTTTTTATGTTTTATTTACTTTTGAGAGGAAAACAAAGAGAGAGAGAGAGAGAGAGAGAGAGAGAGAGAGAGAGGCATGGGAGGCATGAGCATGGGAGGAGGAGAGAGAAGGAGACAGCATCTGAATCAGGCTCCAGGCTCCGAGCTGTCAGCACAGAGCCCAATATAGGGCTTGAACTCACAGACCATGAGATCATGACCTGAGCTGAAGTCGGACACTTAACCAACTGAGCCACTCAGGCTCCTGCCTCAACTACCTTTTCTACCCCTCTCTCTCTCTTCTTCTGCTGGATTCCTTATAATGCAAGTGCTATTATGCTTGGTGACATTGCTGAGTTCCCTTAACCTATTCTCTTTTTTAGTTTTCTTTTTTCTTTTTGCTGTTCTGCTTCATTGCTTTCCGTTGCTTTGTATTCCAGCTTATCGATCTGTTATTCTGCCTCCTCTAATCTACTATTGATTCCCTCTGGTGTGTTTTTAATTTCAGCTATTGAGTTCTTCATCTCTGATTGGTTCTTTTTTTATATTTTCTATCTCTTTGTTGATATCTCCCAGAGATCCTCCACTCTCTTCTCAACTACAGAAGGTATCTTTATTACCATTACTTTGTTTCTTTTATTTTTTAAAAATTTTTAATGTTTATTTATTTATTTTAATTTTTAATGTTTTTATTTATTTTTGAGAGAGAGAGAGAGAGAGAGAGAGAGAGAGCACAAGCAGGGGAGGGGCAGAGAGAGAGGGAGACACAGAATCCAAAGCAGGCTCCAGGCTCTGAGCTGTCACCACAGAGCCTGACAAGGGGCTTGAACCCACAAACTGCGAGATCATGACCTGAGCCAAAGTCAGAAGCTTAACCGACTGAGCCACCCAGGCGCCCCAAATGTTTATTTGTTTTTGAGAGAGAGACAGAACACAAGCAGAGGAGAGACAGAGAGAGATGGAGACACAGAATCGGAAGCAGGCTCTAGGTGAAAAAAACATGGCGGAGAAGTAGAGGGCTCTGTACTTCCCGCCCACATCTCTCAAACAAAGAAGGGCTGAAGCTAAAGGACTCTGAACCCCAAGATTCTTGGAGGAAAGGAGACAGATTCTACTAGGAAGACACCCTCATAGGTGTGTGATTGTGAACTGGGGGAGATAAAAATGGGCTGGGACATGGGGGTGTGGAGGGGAGGGATCCCCTTCTGCAGAGAGACAAAGGGAAGAGAAAGAGTGGCTGGGGAAACATAGGACTGTACCTGGACACGAGAAAAACCTCAGCCCAGGACAGAGAGGGATCCTATCATCCCATCTCTATCTGCAGGGCTTTCTTTGGACTGGTTGCCCTATTCCCAGTTGGGGAACAAGGGGAGTTCCCTCTGGGTTCAATGGTACCCCAGGAGTGCAGTTGGCATCAGGAGGAACCAGTCTCCTGCCCTGAAGTGCTGTGGCTCAGGGGATTACATTTTGGGCAGCATCATTGGCATACATGGAATGGGAGCTTGGAACGTGGCTGGGTGTGGGGCAAAGGAGATGGCCCATCTCATCTGAACCCGCGGCACAGTGAGGACAGATTCAAAGGAGTCATTTGGGACACCTGGTCCGAGGAGAAGAGACTGGGGATGTCACCATTTTTCTCCCTACAACCACCAAGGTGAGGCCTCAAGGATGGGTCCGTGGGGCCCACAGTGGAAGCGGGACCTGCCTACACCAAACCAGACCCAGCTGCACTGGGTAGATGTTTTTTTACAGGAGCTGGATAGATGCTGCAGAAACAGATGGCCCCCTCACCCAAGACCAGCACTGCTGCATTGCCGTGATTAACTCTAGGGCTACTTCAAGGAACAAACCAAAGCACACATGGTGGAGAGTCCAAAACATCCCTTCGAGTAGGGAAATAAAATAACCAAAGTCACAACAAGAGAGATCAAGTGACACCCCTCAAAAAACACTTCCTGAATGGCCAGGTCCTGGGCGGTGTATGAGCCTCCTTTAATATAGCAGTATTCGCAGGTGCAGAGCACATAACAAGCTTTTAAAACTTACAAGGGACAGAAAACTAGCCAAAATGATGAAACAGAAGAACTCTCCCCAAAAGAAATTCCAGGAAGTGACAGCTAAGAAATTGATCAAAACAGATATAAGCAACATAACTGAACAATAATTTAGAACAATAGTCATAAAATTAATTGCTGGGCTTGAAAAAGGCATAGAAGACAGCAGAGACTCCATTGCTACAAAGATCATGGATCTTAAAAATAGTTATGATGAATTAAAAAATGCTATAAATGAAGTGCAAAATAAAATGGAGGCAGCCACTGTGCGGATTGAAGAGGCAGAGAGAAGAATAGGTGAATTAGAAGTTAAAGTTATAGAAAAAGAAAAAGCCGAGAAAAAGATAAATCGATCTCGGAGCAAGAAAGGAGAATTCGAGAACTGAGTGATGCAATCAAATGGAACAATATCCATATGATAGGAATTCCATAAGAAGAAGGGAGAGAGAAAAGGGCTGAAGGGGTACTTGAACAAATCATAGCTGAGAACTTCCCCAACCTGGGGAAGGAAAGAGACATTGAAATCCAAGAGGCACAGAGAACTGCCCCCAGACATAACTTGAATCGATCTTCTGCACAACATATCATAGTGAAACTGGCAAACTACAACGAAGCAGGCTCCAGGCTCTGAGCTATTAGCACAGAGCCCAACATGAGCTCAAACCCACAAACCGTGAGATCATGACCTGAGCCAAAGTCAGATGTTTAACTGACTGAGCCACCCAGGTGCCCTTAGTACCATTACTTTGAATTCTCTATCAGGCATATTATTTATCTCTGTTTCAGTTAGCTCTTTTGCTGTGATTTTTCCTGGGTTTTTTTTTTTTCATTTGGGACATATTTCTCTGTCTCTTCATTTTGTCTCTGTGACTTTTCTTTTTTTATGTTTATTTATTTTTGAGAGAGAGACAGAGCGTGAGCAGGGGAGGGGAAGAGGGAGAGGGAGACACAGAATCTGAAGCAGGCTCCAGGATCTGAGCTTCGGCTGTCAGCCCAGAATCCCATGCAGAGCTTGAACTCACAAACCATGAGATCATGACCTGACCTGAAGTCGGATGCTTAACCTACTGAGCCACCCAGGAGCCTCTCTCTGTGACTATTTCTATGTATTAAGAAAGTCAGCTACATCTCCTGCTCTTAAAAGTAGTAGCTTTTTGAAGAAGAGATCCTCTAGTGCTCTGTAGAGCAATGTCACCTCTTCACAGAAACGGGAGTTTCAAGGGTTTCTCCTATGTGTGTTGAGTTCAGCTTAGTGTTGTGGCTGAGCCAAGTTTGCCTTCAGTCTAGTTCTCTGCAATGGCCCATTTTGTCTGTTTTGGGCAGGGTTTGGTCACAGCACTGTTAAGGGGTTAGTATGAGGCTGCCTTGGGCTTGTAGTTGGATCAAACCAGATGTTTGCCCTAAGTCCACTTGCCCACACCAAACTGCAGTGTGCTTTCCATGAGTTGTCTTCTGAGAGGCTTTCATTGGTGGGCAGGGTCTATAGTCAGATCATGTGTCTGCCCCTAGCCCACTGATGGGGCTGCATTCAAACTGGTGTGTATGGTTATCTTCCCCTCTCACCAGGTCAGGAGTCACTTTGGAGTGGCACTGATAGCTGTCATGGCTGGCTGAAGAATAAGACACATCAGGAACTGCTTTGGAGGGACTCCTGCTCAGTAGGGTGGGTTAGATGGGCCAGGTGTGTAGGAGAATGCAGGGATTATGAATTCTAATTCATATTAGAATGCTAATAATGTGGTATTAGCAAGATAGATGGGGAGTGTGGCTCTAGTCCCTAGAAGGGCTGCTTGGAGGGTAAGACCTGGCTGGGGCAGCTTTGAGAGACTCGTGCCATGTGGAGTAGATTAGATGGATACACAGGAGAATGTGGGAGTGGGGGTGTGTGGTGTTAGATAGGTAGAGAGTGTTTGTGCTGGGTTTCCCAGATGTTTGGGTATCTAGGCTGGCATGGGGTGTGTTGGGGAGAGAGAAATGGCTACCTCTGCTCTTTCATTCTTGGAGAAATCTCCTAAAGATCCCTGCTTCTCCAGCACACATCTGAAATTAGTAAATAAATCTTTCTTTATACCCCAGGTACTTTACAAATTGTTCCTTCTATGCTCTTTTTAAGGGGAGGAATTCAGTTTCCTATCACCCTCTGGCTCTCTGAGACCAGAGCTCACTGATTTTTAAAGTACCCAGAGTTAAGCCCAGCTGGTTGTATAAACTCGTGAAGTGAAGTGCCACTGGTTTTCAAAGCCAAATGTTATGGGGATCTGCCTTCCCAGTGTGGATCCCCTGTGTCTGGTGTGACTGGTGTGTTGTTTTTTTTCTCTCCAGTTTCCATGTTTGTGGTGTCCCTCCGATTTGTGATTACTCTCACTGGGAATTTAGTTCCCTACTGCATCTCTGCCCTCATACCCTTTTTGATGTGGCCTACCCCCTATGGTTAACTGGAGAGTGTCTGTTCTGCCAGGCTTGGGGGCTGTTTTCTGGGTTAACTGGACTAATATGGCTAATATTATAATAATATGCACTAATATGTTATCAAGATGTATCTGAAGGACCAAGTGAACTTAAGATCTTTGTACTCTACCATCTTCCCAGGACAGCTTCTCTCTTGTATTTTTGATAATGGCTATTCTAACAGGTGTGAGATGGATATCTAATTGTGGTTTTAATTTGCATTTCCCTGATGATTAGTGATGTTGAGCATCTTTACATGTGTGTCTGCTGGCCACTTTGATGTCCTTCTTGGAAAAAGATCTCTTTAGTTCTTATGCCAATTTCTAATCAGATTGTTTCTTGTTGTTCTTGGTAAATTCACTGAGTTCTTTATATATTTTGAATACTAGGCCCTTATCGGATATATGGTTTGCAAAATTTTTGTCCCATTATGTAGGTTGTAATTTGTCATTCATTTTGTCAGTTGTTTCTTTAGCTGGTCAGAAGCTTTGAGTTTGATACAGTCCCATTTGTTGCTATTTTGCTTTTGTTGTTTGTGCTTTTGGCAGCATGTTCGAAACATCATTGCCAAGACCAATACTGATGTGCTTCTCTCCTACGTTTTCTTCTAGAAGTTTTATCACAGCAGGTCTTTGTAGTTAAGTCTTTGGTCCACGTTGAGTTAATTTTTGTGAGTGGTGTGAGATAGGGTTCAATTTCATTGTTTATCCAGTTTTCCCAGTACCACTTTTGGAAGAGACTCCATTGATCTATTTGTCCATTCTTTTTGCTACTATCACACTGTTTTGATTGCTGTACCATTATAGTGAGTCTTGAAGTTGGTACCATCAGTACTTCAACTTTGTTCTCCTTTACTATTGCTTTGGCTATTCTGGGTCTTTTGCCTCTCCATATTAACTTTAGAATCAGCTTGTCAATATCAACAAAATAACTTACTGAGTTTTTAAAAGTTTATTTATTTATTTTAGGAGAGAGAGAGCATGAGCAGGGGAGAGGCAGAGGGAGGGAGGGGAAGAGGGAGGGAGGGAGGGAGAGAGAGAGAGAGAGACGGAGAGAGAGAGAGAGAGAGAGAGAGAGAGAGCGCAACATAAAATGGGATATTATTCAGCCACAAAAACATTGATGTATCTAGAAGACTTTATGCTAAGTGAAATTAGCCAGACAGAGAAAAACAAATACTATAATGATCTCACTTATATGTGAGATCTAAAAATAAAAAAAAGTACAATTCACAGAAGAAGAATAAAATTGTGGTTACAAAGGAGGACTGGGTTAGAGGAGAAGATAGGGATATGCTGGTCAAAGGGTACAGGCCTTCAGTTATAAGATGAATTTTGTGAATCTGATGTACATCGTGGTGATTATAGTTAATCATGCTGTGTTATGTACTTGAAATTTGCTAAAAGAGTAGACCTTATGTGTTCTCACCTTATATTACCTCACACAGTAACTATGTGAAGTGATGGATGTGTTAATTAACCTAATTGTGGTAATCATTTCATAAAGTAAACATATGTCAAATCATCACATTGTACACTTTAAACATACAATTCATTTGTCAATTATAGCTTAATAAGCTGAAAAAATTTTTTTAAATAAGGGAATAAAAAACAACAAAAGAGTAATGGTGCTAAGGAGATAATATATGTGATGCTTTGCTTCTGTGGAAATGTCTTATACAACCTCACATTTGTGTGAATTTTGGCTGGATAAATGACTCTAGCTGAGAGTTCATTTTTCTCTCTCAGTGTTGCAAAATTTGTTACATTAAAAATTTTTTAAGTTTATTTATTTTTGAGAGAGACAGAGCATGATTAAGGAAGGGCAGAGAGAGATGGAAAGAGAGAATCCCAAGCAGCCTCTGCGCCACCAGCACAGAGCCCAATGCAAGGCTTGAACCCATGAAACTGTGAGATCATGACCTAACCCGAAACCAAGAGTCAGATGCCTAACTGACTGAGGCACCCAGGCACCCCTAAATATGTTAACATTTTAAATTTTGTTTTGTTTTGTTTTTCGTTTTGGGCCACTATTTTTTAAAAAAATATTTTTTAATGTTTTATTTATTTTTTTATTTGAGAGACAGAAAGAGAGAGAGGAGGAGAGAGAGAGAGAGGGACTGGGCGCGTGCATAAGCAGGGGAGGGGCAGAGAAAGAGGAAGACACAGAATCTGAAACAGGCCCCAGGCTCTGAGCTGTGAGCACAGAGCCCGATTTTGGGCTTGAATTCAGGAAACACGAGATCATGACATGAGCCAAAGTCGGATGCTTAACCGACTGAGCTACCCAGGTGCACCATTTTGGGCCACAATTGAGCAGGCCATTGTGTTTCTGTTTTCTGGTACCTTTCATGTGACCTACTTTCTGATTGTTGAGCATTTTTGGATTTTTTTTAAATGTTTATTATTTTCAGAGAGAGTGTGTGTGGGGGAGGGGCAGAGTGAGGGGGGAGAGAGAGAATCCCAAGTGGGCTCTGTGCTGGCTCAAACCCACAAACTGTGAGATCATGACCTAAGATGAAATCATGAGTTGGATGATTACCCAACTGAGCCACCCAGGTGCCCCCAAAATGTTAGGATCCTCTTTATATTCCTATTATTCTAAAATTGTATCCTCTGATACCCTTCTAAGAGTTTACCAATTATTTATAATTTGATTTTTCAGGCGGGAAGAGGAAGCAGGAGCATACTTCTCTTTACTGAGAATATACTACATACTTATTAGTTTTTTAATCGGGATATTCCTCTTAATTGGATTTAGTATATTTAAAAACCAGAATGGTTCTTGGAATTCACTCCCTGGGAACAGTTTTTATCTGCAGGAATTGGATAATGTGATCCCTGCTCATTGATTAACACTAACTCTAGTCTTCACTCATATCACAGGTATTGAACCCACCCTGTGGGTTCCTTTTCATTTCTCCAAAACTCTTCTTTTCTTCCTCTCCTTTTATGTTTCTCATCTCTCCTTCTACCATGAAATCATTTATTTTCATTACACAAGAATAACTCAGGGTTTTTGTTTCAGGGATTTGTGATATTCAGGGATGTGTCTATCGACTTTTCTCGGGAAGAGTGGGAATGCCTGGACTCAACTCAAAGGAATTTGTACAAATATGTAATGTTGGAGAATTATAGCAACCTGCTCTCAGTTGGTAAGAATACCTTTCTCCAAAAAGTCTAGAGCCTTCTGGAATATTTGCTTCCCCTGAGAAGAATTTCTCAACTCCTCTCATATATCCTGTGTATTTCTTCTCCCTATTCCTAAAGAAATGTCTTGAGATTTGTAGAGTTGAGAATGTATGGTTTCTTTTTCCTTTCTTTTCCTTTCCTTTCCTTTCCTTTCCTTTCCTTTCCTTTCTTTCTTTCTTTCTTTCTTTCTTTCTTTCTTTTTTCTTTTCTTTTTTTTTTTTGAGAGATAGAGCAGGGGAGAAAAGCAGAGGGACAGAGAGAAAATCCCAAGCAGGTTCCACACTCAGCACAGAGCCTGATGTGGGGCTTGATCTCACAACCCTGGGATCATGACCTGAGTCAAGACCAAGAGTCAGAGGCTCAACCAACTGAGCCCCCAGGCACTCCGGGAATATATAGTTTCATTGGTCCTAAGGCCAACTCTATCTTCTCTGCTTTTCTGTGGCCCTTCTAATAGTGGCATCATCTTTTATTTGGTGTTCACAGGACAGGATTTGAGTCCTGGGATACCTACAGCATAAAAAAATCTCCTTTCTTCTCTTGTGAGTAGGACTTTGCATTCCCAAGCCAGATGTGATTTCTTTACTGGAGCAAGGGAAGGAGCCTTGGAGTGATTTTGACAGTGAGCTGACAAGGGACCTGTACCTAGGTAAGTGACTGATGATTATGTAAGGGAAAAGGAATGCTGGATGTAAACCAGCTGCTCAGTGAGGAGACCACATCTTTGAGATGTTGAAGGAATACTTTTATGTGAGATCTAATTCCCATTAGTTCACTCTCTCTTGCCTCTTGTTCTATACACGTGTCATGCCTTTAAACATTTTGATATTCAATATGTTCAGTTTTTTTATTCATTATTTTATTAATGTATTCGTTCTTTCAGCCAACACTTCCTTATATTCTGTGTTGTGGGGAATATTTTTCTAGGAGACATAGACATTATAAAATATATCAGCTATTAAGAAATTTATAGTCTAGGGATTGAGAAAAAATGGTGATAGGAATTAAGGAGTACACTTGCTATGAGGAGCACTGGGTGATGTATGGAAGTGTTGAATCACTATATTATACACCTGAAACTAATATTACACTGCATGTTAAGTAACTGGAATTTAAATAAAAACTTTTTAAAAATCCATAAAAATCATTCAAAATGTAGAATTTGTTGTAATTGTAGAATTAATTGCAGTTCAAAAACCACAACCAGGGAAAGTGGGTAAAGGTGGAATGATGGAAAAGCTCCACAGAGCTGTAATAGTTAGAGCCCTGGGAGTGATTGCAGTCACCTTGGTAGAGAGTTTTGGGTGTAAAGGTCCTGTGCTTGGAATGGGATAGTAGAGGTTGCAGACAAGAAGAGATTGAGGTGAGGGAGAAGGATCAAGCAATTGCATGATGGGAGAGTAGGGAGAAGGTCATGAACATGGATGATTCAAGGCAGAGGACACAGTAAGTACAAAAGTCTTGAGGCAGGCAGGCTCATTGTGTATAAGGAGGACCAAGGTGACCAGAATGTCTGGGATAGAGTAAACAGAGGAGAGGCGTATGAACTGTGATCGGAGATGTGTATGTTGGAAAGAGTCAGTTTATGATGACCTTGTAAATTATGGTTGAACTTTTTCTGAGTGAAATGGAAATAAGTAAAAGATTTTAAGCAGTATTACATGATTAGATTTTTATTTTTCAAAAATACTATTTTTCCTATTTACAGAAGAGGAAACTGAGACACAAAGACTTGAAGTAACTGTCCAAGGTCAACAACTAGTAAAAGTGTTGGAGATAAGATTTAAACCCAAGCTCATGGTTATGCTCTTAGCTCATAAGCTACATTGCCTCTCCAAGTCAAATCAAAGAAGTTTAGATATAGTGGACATGTTTTCATCTGAATTACAGGTGAACAGATAGAGGTTAACCTTTCAAAATCAATTTTTAAAATGAGTTTTTACATCCCATAAATAGATAACTATAGCACACATAACATATTACATTTATTTATATTATACACACACACACTGTTTATATAACTTCATCATGGACTTCCTCTAAAGCATTATATCATATGCCTTCCTTTCTTAATAAACTTTTAGGTGTATTATAATATTAATATATTATAATAGAGATATACTTGGATAATGAGGTTGTCTTCCACATTCTTCCAATTTTAATTTCTAATGGAAACTTCCATTCTTCTATACATTCTTTTGTAAATGGATTTTTCCCATAATTTTTATGATTGATATTTTTTAAGTAGACAATTTTTTTTTTGGAAGAGAGCATGAGCAGGGTAGGGGCAGAAGGAGAGGGAGAGAGAGAATCTTAAGCAGATTCCACATCAGCGTGGAGTTCAATGGGGGGCTCAATATCACAACCACAATAAAATCAGGAGTCAAACACTCAAATGACTGAGCCACCCAGGTGCCCCTAAAAGTAGACAATTTTTAAAGCTTTTCCCAGCAATGTATACAATGCATATGTTCAATTTTATTGCATCATCTTGAGGAATGTGTACCTTTTTAAAAATAAATTATTCTATGTTCTTTTAGTTTTGGAATCAAGAACAATATCTTGCCTTTTTTTTTCAAAATAAGAATATTTTTAATAGTGAAGATCTAAATGTCCTGTATGTTTTACATTCAGGATTTATCTAAGCACAACCCTATGAGTGAGTTCACCTTAAGCAATTTTGTCTGATTTGATACTTAGGGTTGTGTACTTTTTTTTTTTTAACTCATTAAATGTTTATTCAGTTTTGAGAGAGAGACAGAGACACAGTGTGAGCACAGGAGGAACAGAGAGAGACACACAGAATCCAAAGCAGGCTCCAGGCTCAGAGCTGTCAGCACAGAGCCTGACGTGGGGTTCGAACTCAGGAACCATGGGATCATGACCTGAGCCAAAGTTGGATGCTTAACTGACTGAGCCACCCAGGCGCCCCAGGGTTGTGTACTTCTTAATTCATCATATCAGGAAGCAAAGTCAAGTTTTCTTATTATAGTGATGGTAATTTTGATCCGGTGGTTGAAGATGACTGCCAGACCTTTCCATCGGGAAGGTACATTTCCCCCCTTATAACTACTAAATAATCAGTGTAGTAATACTTGAAGACTGTATACCTATTCTCTAGAAATCTTTCACCCAAAATGTTTGGTATTCATTCTTATTCAAAACAATTATTACAATGAGCTTAGAAAATAGTGAAGTTCTAATGTTATCATTTTCTTTCTGCATTTATTGTTTGGCCTTGCTTTGTTAAAAAGAGCTTTTCCTTTCCACCTTTGTTGAAAAACACTGCAGAATCATTGATCCTTTTAAAGATCAACCCAGGGGCCGCCTGGGTGGCTCAGTCGGTTGAGCGTGCGACTTCGGCTCAGGTCATGATCTCGCGGTTTGTGGGTTCGGACCCCGCGTCGGGCTCTGTGCTGATTCTGTGTCCCCCTCTCTCTCTGCCCCTCTCCCACTCGTGCTGTCTCTATATCTCATAAATAAAAAAAAAATTAAAAGATCAACCCATTGTAATTATTCTTTTTTGATAATTAAACTATCATTCATATTTGGCCATTGAAAACCTCTTTCAGCTGGCTTCTTCATCCTTTTTCATAAATGCATGAATCTTCAATGACCTTCTTATTTTCTGGCACAAAAATATGTTCCAGTCTCGTATTATTCTTGCTCCTGACTTGGAATTAGCCATCTCATTAAAAGCTTTAGTTTCTTTTAACAGGGAATGGTGTTGATTGACCAATATGAGTATTCAGTGTGCTTATTACTACTGGATTGTCATTGCTTTTATAACCATTAAGTGGAAAGAGACAGGAAACTATTTTTTATAATCGAATCCTAATAACTCTAATTGAAGTCCAAAGGCCAGATTCTGTCTCACTTTTCTTCATTTCAGTTTTGTAACGTTTTATTGAACAGTGAAAAAACCCTATTTCCTCAAACATGAGTATAGTTACTCAAGTCTTCTGTTTCAAATGCCACAGAAGTTTGAAAATTAGAATACCAACACAACTGCTGACAGAAAAACCTACCTCAAGTTATATTCAAGATTTATTAAACTTTTGTTTATTTTCCTTTTTTCCCTTAGAATATGTTACACTAAGGATTCCAGTCAGAGTACAGTTTGAAGAAATGCTAGATTAATTATTTTTTGTGCATTTTTAGCTTAAAATACAGTTTATTTTAATTGTTGAGTTTAGGTTTTTTTAAGTTTATACTTGGAATATATAAAACATTTACATGCTTCAAAAGTCAATATAAAAATATACCTAGAGGGGTGCCTGGGTGGCTCAGTTGGTTAAGCATCTGACTCTTGATTTCGGCTCACATCATGAATTCACAGTTCGTGAGTTTGAGCCCTGCGTCAAGCTCCACACTGACAGTGTGGAGCGTGCTTGGGATTCTCTTTCCTTCTCTCTCTCCTCCTTTCCCTCTCTCTTTGCTTCTACCCCATCCCTGCACTCTCTTTTTCTCTCCTAAAATCAATAAACTTAAATATATGTATATATATATATATATATATATATATATATATATATATATATAGAGAGAGAGAGAGAGAGAGAGAGAGAAGTTATGCTTGCATCCTTATCTGCTTCATTTATTTCCACTCTCTAGGTAAATTTTTGTGGGGTGGGGGTGGGGGTTAGGGGTAGTCTGATTAATCGTTTTTGCATTCATTTTTTCAGAAATAAAGCACTTTCACATTTATATTCTCAATTCTCCTACTTTCTTTTACATGGGATATTATTCTCTCTGCACTCTTTTTTACTTTTAATAATATTTTACTTTCTTTTAATAATTATTAATTATTAACAAGTTGTGGAAATCATTCCAGATAGGAACAGTGGCAAAAAATTTAAAAAGATATACAAATTTGACTTAATCTTTCTTGGTGTTATATGTTTATTTTTTCCAATAATTAGTAGAGTTTTCAGGCAGTCACAAAATTTTCAAATATTTTCAGTTTTATTTTTTGTTTTCCTATGCTTGTAACTTTGATACTCCTTTCTAGTCTCATCACTATAGCTACAACTTCCAGGAAGTGTTCAATAGAAGTAGTACATCTTTTTTCATGATTTTATGGGAATGACTTCTTTTTTGTTTTGGAATAATTTTATATATACCAAAAAAAGTTGCAAAAATAGCATATTCCTCACCTAATATCAATTTCTGCTACATTTTTGTTGTATATTTGAATTCCCCCCTAATTTTTTATTCCCCCACCATAGTATATCTCTCATAAAATTCATGATTTATCCTTTCTTTGTTTTGTTTAATGTGAGCACCTATGCACATATCTTTATATATCCCCTTTCTCATATAAATGGTAGTAGCATACACTAGATATAGTTTACTCCACCTTGTTCTTTAACTTAAAAAAGTGATGAAGATCATTCAATAGGAGCATATAGATACTTCTTATTTCTTTATACAGTTACATAGAACTCTACTGTGTGCATACACTAGAGTGAGTTCAAGTAGTATCAGGTTGGTGGCTATTTGGATTGGTTATAGTCAGTTGCTCTTACAAATAGTTCTGTAGTGGACAACCTTCTGCATAAATCTCTTCAGATTCTTTCCAGAAGGTATATGTTTGGGTTCCTAGAACTGGGATTGCTCAGTCAAAGGATAAATAATTATATAATTTTTCTAGAAACTGGCAAATATCCCCCTATGATATTTGCTACACTGAATGTGTGAGAGAGGTTACTTACCGATAGCCTTCCAACAGGCTAGGTTATCAGACTTTTGGGTTTTTGCCAAAGTATACTTTGAATTTATTCCAAACTTTAAGAATCATTGACTTAATCTTTTTCTGATCCCCTTCCCCTATGCTTTCCTGTATCACTTTTCAATTTCTATACTTTATCTCTCAAATTGCACCACCATACAAGAACTATACATTCTATTTCCATTTATAGATTAATGTCAATGTAATTCTGCCTTTCCTAAGTTTTGTGTCTTAGACACAAAAAAAAAGTGAATATTTTATTTGTGGTTTCTTTCAGAATATAAATCTAGGTGCGAGAACAAGAAATTATCTCTGAAAAAGGATAACTATAAAATAGATTCATCCCAATGGGTTATAATGGAAGGATTTACTAAGCATGGACTGAAACAAGGATCTCAAGAAAAACATTTTGGCCAAGTCTCGTGTGTCTCTGAAGACATGTCCCCTTTCATTCAGCATACATCTCTCTCTCTGCATCAAACATTTAATACCAAAGAGAAATCTTATGAATGCCAAAAATATAAAAATGCCTATGGACAGGACTCAAAACTTACTACACATCAAGAAAGTCACACAGCCAAGAAATTTTATGACTATAAGGAATATGGGAGGGCCCTTGGTAGAACTTCAAAACTTAGTTCATATCATACAGTACATATTGGTATGAGACCCTATGAATGTGAGGAATGTGGGAAGTCTTTGAATAGTGGCTCACACTTAATACAACATCAGATAATTTTTACTAAGGAGAAATCTAATGAATTTAAGGAAAGTGGGAAGACCTCACAGTTTTTTCTACATCATAGCATTCATATAAGTGAGAAACCCTTTAAATGTAAGTATTGTGTTAGACAATTTAATAATGGTACAGCCTTTATTCGCCATCAGAGAATTCATACTGGTGAAAAACCCTATGAGTGTAGTGAATGTGGAAAGGCTTTTAGTACTAGTTCAATATTTAGAGTACATCAAAGGATTCACACAGGTGAGAAATCCAACGAATGTAAAGAATGTGGAAAAACCTTTCGTCATTCTTCATACCTTACTCAACACCAAAGAATTCATACTGGTGAGAAACCTTATAAATGTAAGTATTGCATTAGGGCATTTAGTAATGTTTCAGCCTTTATTCGGCATCAGAGGATTCATACCGGTGAGAAACCCTACGAATGTAAGGAATGTGGAAGAGCTTTTAGTACTGGCTCAATACTTACAGCACATCAGAGAATTCACTCAGGTGAGAAACCGTATTTATGTAAGGAATGTGGGAAAGCCTTTCGTCAGTCTTCAGACCTTACTCAACATCAGAGGATTCATACTGGTGAGAAACCCTATAAATGTAAGGAATGCGAAAGGGCCTTTCGTCGTTCATCAGAACTTTCTCGACACAAGTTAATTCATGCTGATGCGAAACTGTATAAATGTAAGGAATGTGGAAAGATCTTGAGTAGAGACTCAATACTTATACAGCATCAGAAAATTCACACTGTTGAGAAAGCCTGGGAATGTAATGAATGTGGGAAAGTTTTTACTTGTGCAACATATCTGACCCGGCATCAGCAAATTCATACTGGTGATAAACCGTATTCTTGTAACAAATGTGGGAAAGCTTTTCTTCGTTCTTCAGAACTTATTCTGCATCAAAGAATTCATACTGGTGAGAAACCCTATGAGTGTAAGGAATGTGGGAAGGCTTTTGCAAGAGGTTCAAATCTTAATCGCCATCAAAAAGTTCATAATGGTAAGAAATAGAATAGTATGAAAGGAAGCTTTGTATTTAAGCATGTCTTTTAGGTAACATGACATGGAAGATAAACCCTAGAGACATAATAGGAGAAATCCTAAGAATTTATTGGTGAGAAAATGTAGAAATATAATTAATATGAGAATGACTTATGTGTTTCACAGTTTAACTACCATAGGAATAAAGAATATCGGAAGGCCTCTATCAACGGCTCATTCCTTTCTAAATTTTAAAAACTTTGTCTTTTTAAAAATTTTTTTAAAATGTTTCTTTATTTTTGAAAGAGAGAGAAAGAGAGAGAGAGACAGACAGACAGAGAGACAGAGAGACAGAGAGAAAGCATGACCATGGGAGGCGCAGAGAGAGAGGGAGACATAGAACCCGCAGCAGGCTCCAGGCTCTGAGTTGTCAGCACAGAGCCTGATGTGGGGCTCAAACCCACGAACTGTGAGATCATGAACTGAGCCAAAGTTGGATGCTTAACCAACTGAGCCACCCAGGTGCCCCAATTTTTAAAATTTTCTAACCATAAGTGGAGAAAGTTATCTTTTTTGTTATATTTTTTCATATTTTAAAATACTTTAAATCAACTTTTTTATATAGCTATAATTAGTTTGGTTTATGCATAGCTAAAATACTATATAAGTTGTACATTAAATTTTTGAATTTTGTTCTCACAAAAATTTTAAAAATATATTTTAATGTTTATTTTTGAGAGAGGGGGGAGGGGGGTGGGCAGAGAGAGTGATCTAGGCTCTGAGCTGAGCTGTCAGCACAGAACCAACTGCAGGGCTTGAACTCATGAACTGCGAGATCATGACCTGAGGCAAAGTCAGACACTTAACTGACTGAGCCACCCAGGTGCCCCATCACCAAAATTCTTATTTCAGTACGATTTATTCAGTACCTATTTCCTGATGCTATTTATGCACAGTTTCATGTCATTTTATGTTTTTAGTGTTATAAGCTTGGATTCAATGACAGTCTTTTTATACGCCAACAGCCAACACTTCAATTGATTTTTTTAAAATAAATTTTTTACCTGCATATCTTTGCATCTGTACCATTTTCTTTAAAATATCATTACTTTTACAGAAGTGCTGATGCATAGGGGCACATGTACCCCAATGTTCGTAGTGGCACTTTCAACAATAGCCAAATCATGGAAAGAGCCTAAATGTCCAGCAACTGATGAATGGATTAGGAAGATGTGGTTCATCTATACAATGGAATACTACATGGCAATGGGAAAGAATGAAATCTGGCCATTCGTAGCAAAGTGGATGGACCTCGAGGGTGTCATGCTAAGCGAAATAAGTCAGGCGGAGAAGGACAGATCCATATGTTTGCACTCATAGGTCTAACAGGAGAAACCCAACAGAGGACCATGGGGAGGGGAAGGAGGAAAAAGAGTTAGGGAGAGGGAGGGAGACAAAACACGAGAGACTCTTGAATACTGAAAACAAACTGAGGGCGGAAGGGGAAGGGGGAAAG
>CM053563.1:16055160-16082938 GCA_028646485.1 Cryptoprocta ferox
TTTTCTAATTGCCTGATTGGCCCAATTGTTCTTTAGTAGGGTGGTTTTTAACCTCCATGTTTTTGGAGGTTTTCCATACTTTTTCCTTTGATTGATTTCAGGTTTCATAGCATTGTGATCTGAAAGTGTGCATGGTATGATCTCAATTCGTTTATATTTATGGAGGGCTGCTTTATGACCCAGTATGTGATCTATCTTGGAGAATGTGCCATGTGCACTCGAGAAGAAAATGAATTCCCTAGCTTCAGGATGCAGAGTTCTAAATATATCTATCAGTTCCATCTGTTCCAATGTGTCATTCAGGTCCATTGTTTCTTTAGTGATTTTCTGTCTGGTTGATCTATTCCTTGCTGTAAGTGGAGTATTAAAATCTCCTGCAATTAGCACATTCTTATCAATAAGATTGTTTCTGTTTGTGATTAATTGTTCCATGTATTTGGGTGCTTCCAAATTCAGCACGTAGATGTTTATAATTATTAGCTCTTCCTGATGGAGAGACCCTGTAATTATTAAATAATGTCCTTCTTCATTTTTTGTTACTGCCTTTACTTTAAAGTCCAGTTTGTCCAATATAAGTATGGCTACTCTGGCTTTCTTTTGACTACTGGTCGCATGATAGATATTTCTCCATCCCCTTACTTTCAATCTGAAGGTGTCTTCAGGTCTCAAATGAGTCTCTTGTAGACAGCAAATAGATGGATTTTGTTTTTTTATCGATTCTGCTACCCTGTGTCGTTTGATTGGGGCATTCAGTCCATTTACATTAAGTGTTATTAGTGAAAAATATGGGTTTAGATTCATTGTGTTCTCTGTAGGGTTCATGCTTGTAGTGGTGTCTCTGGTGCCTTGTGTTCCTTGCAACATTTTCCTAATAGAGTCCCTCTTAGGATTTCTTGTAGGGCTGGTTTGGTGGTGATGAACTCTCTCAATTTTTGTTTATTTGGGAACACCTTTATCTCTCCTTCTATTTTGAATGACAGGCTTGCTAGATAAAGGATTCTTGGCTCCATATTTTCCTGCCATTCCTTTTTGGCCTGCCAAGTTCAGTAGATAGGTCTGTAACTACTCTGATAGGTTTCCCTTTGTTAGGGTCCTTTTGTCCCTAGCTGCTTTCAGAATTCTCTCTTTTTTCCTTATATTTTGCTAGTTTCACTATAATATGTCGTGTAGAAGATCAATTCAAGTTACGTCTAAGGGGAGTTCTCTGTGCCTCTTGGAATTCAGTGTCTGTTTCCTTCCCCAGATTGGGGAAGTTCTCGGCTATGATTTTTTCAAGTACCCCTTCAACGCCTTTCTCTCTTCTTCTTCAGGAATTCCTAGGATACTGATATTGTTCCATTTGATTGTATCACTCAGGTCTCGAATTCTCCTTTCGTGCTCCTGGATCAATTTATCTCTCTTTTTCTTGGCTTCCTCTTTTTCTATAATTGTGTCTTCTAATTCACCTATTCTCTCTCTGCCTCTTCATTCAGTGCAGTGGCTGCCTCCATTTTATTATGAACCTCATTTATAGCATTTTTTAATTCATCACAACTATTTTTAAGGTCCGTAGTCTTTGTAGCAATAGCTTCTCTGCTGTTTTCCATGCCGTTTTCAAGCCCAGTGATTAATTTTATGACAGTTGTTCTAAATTCTTAGTTATGTTGCTTATATCTGTTTTTTTTTTAATTTTTTTATTTTTTTATTTTTTGAGAGACAGAGAGAGACAGCGTGAGCAGGGGGAGGGTCAGAGAGAGAGGGAGATACAGAATCTGAAGCAGGCTCCAGGCTCTGAGCTGGCTGTCAGCACAGAGCCCGACACAGGGCTCAAACCCACGAACCGTGAGATCATGACCTGAGCCAAAGCCGGATGCTTAACCGACGAGCCACCCAGGCGCCCCGCTTATATCTGTTTTAAGCAATTCTGTAGTAACTACTTTCTGGAATTTCTTTAGAGAAGAGTTCTTTTTCATCATTTTGGCTAGCTTTCTGTCTCTTGTCAGTTTGAAAAGCTTGTTATGCCCTCTGCACCTGTGAGTATTGCTATATTAAAGGAGGCTCATTGACTGTCCAAGATCTGTCCATTCAGGAGGTGTTCTTTTAATGGTGATCTTGTTGATCTCTCTTGTGCCTTTGGTTATTTTATTTCCCTACTTGGGACTCTCCACCGTGTGTACTTTGGCTTGTTTCTTGAGGTAACCCTGAAAAGGAAAACAGAGAGACAAACACACAGGGAACAAAAGCATGCAAACACACAGACAAATCAAACAAGCAAACCAAAAGGGAAAAAAATAAAAAAGGGGAACAAAAACAACAGAAGACAAAGGACAGTCTAAAAGCATAAAACCAGAAATCCCAGCTACAAATAAAGAGTAGGGTGGAGGCAGTGTTGATGGAAGAGCATATGCAAAGAGAAAAGTGATAGGGGTGGGGAGGAAGCGAAGTTGAACATTGACCAGGCAGAGAGACTAAAAGGCTTAATTCAGAGAGAGAAAGAGGAGAATATGGTAGGAGAGAGGAGAAAAAAACGAAGATAATGTTACCCAAAGAAACTATATAGTCTGATTATTCTGGAGAGAGAGAGAAAGGAATGTAGCGACGGAGGTGTAGAATTTGCATCAGGAGAATGGATTAAATGTGACTGTTTAAGCAAACCAATGAGCAGAGTACCCAGTCCAGTGGATGGGGAGAGATAAGAATGAGATAAGGGAAAATATATCTGAATAGCAGGAATTGATCTAGAGTTAATCACGTCAGTGCATCAATGTTGGTCTTGCCCAGGGTCCAGAAAAAAAAAGGCAGCTCTCCAGCGCAGATTTGGTTTGGTGTTGGCAGGTCTAGCCTCCACTGCTGGTTGCAGGCCACTCCCTGAGGCCCCGCCTTGGTGGTTGTGGGGAGAAAAATGGAGGCGCCCCAGTCCCTTATCGAATCAAGCGTTGCAGCTCACTCTTGGGTCCAATCTCCCTGTGCCACGGCGTAGCCAGGGTGGGGTGAGTTGTATTTCCCAAGCCCTGCCTCGTTTCCAGATCTTAGTCCTCACACTTTAATGATACTGCCCTAAATGTAGTCCCGCAGACCTCGCGGCTTCCTAGCTGGGATAAAGTAGGGGGTGTAGGGGAGCAGTTTCTCCTGGCACCGCCTGGGATCTGGGCGCCTAGCCCAAGGAAAGCACCACAGTTAGAGAAAGGATCTCTCTCCGAACGCCCTTGGTTACCGATGGGATGATAGGATCCCTTCTCTGTCCTGGGCCGAGGTTTTTCTCTTCTCCAGAGACGGCTCTCTGAGCGGTGTCAGCCTCTCTTTCTCTTCCCCTCACCTCTCTGAGGCTCTCCCCGGCTCTCCATGGAGGGGGCTCCCTCCCCTCTGCGCCTCTGGGTCCCGGCCCATTTTTATCTTCCCCAGTTCGCATTCATGCACTTATGAGTCTATCTTCTTAGCGAACTCTGCCTCTTTTCCTCCCAGACTCATGCGGTTCCATGTCTTATGGCTTCAGTCCTTTTTTATTTGAGGGATGCGGGCAGGCACAAAGTACAGAGCTCCCTACTTCTCCACCATCTTGTCTCTCCTCAAGCTCATTGATTTTTATGGCTGCATAATATTCGTGTGTGTGTGTGTGCATGTGTACACACACACATATATTTATGTTCATATGACCATATATATGCTCATGTATCGACATTTAGATTGATTCCATATCTTGGATATTATAAATAATGCTGCAACAAACCTAAGGGTACATAAACCTTTTGGAATTAGTGTTTTCATTTGGTCAGATATGCAGTAGTGGAATTATTGTATCATACGATATTTCTATTTTGAATTCTTTGTGGAACCTCCATAGTGTTTTCCACAATGGCTGCACCAGTTTGCATTCCCAACAGTGCATGAAGGTTCCTTTTTCTCCACATTCTCAACATTTGTTATTCTCTTTTTCATTGTAGCCATTCTGACAGGTGTGGGATGATATCTCACTATAGTTTTTTAAATTAATTAATTTTTTTAAAATTTAAATTCTAGTTAGTTAACATATAGTATAATATTGCTTTCAGGAGTAGAAATTAGTGATTCATCACTTACATAGAACACCCAGTGCTCATCAGAACAAGTGCCCTCCTTAATACTCATCACGCATTTAGCCTATCCCTCACCCACCTCCCCTCCATCAATCTTCAGTTTGTTCTCTATAAAGAGTTTCTTATGGTTTGCCTCGCTCTCTTCCCCCCCCATGTTCATGTGTTTTGCTTCTTAAATTCCACATATGAAATCATATGTATTTGTCTTTCTCTGACTTATTTTGCTTAGTGTAATACACTCTAGCTCCATTCACATTGTTGCAGATAACAAGATTTCATTCTTTTTGATGGCTGAGTAATAATCTATTGTGTGTGAGTATTGGGTGACTCAGTCGGTTGAGCATCCGACTTCGGCTCAGGTCATGATCTCATAGTTTGTGGGTTTGAGCCCTGTGTTGGGCTCTGTGCTGACAGCTAGCTCAGAGCCTGGGGACTGTCTTCGGATTCTGTCTCTCCCTCTCTCTCTGACCCTCCCCTGCTCACACTGTCTCTCTCTCTCTCTCTGTCAAAAATAAAAATAAAACATTAAAAAAAATCTATTGTGTGTATGTATATACCATATGTATCTTCTTTGTAGTTTATATTTGCTTCCTAGATGATTAGTGATGTTGAGTATCTTTTCATGTGTTTCTTGGCCATCTGTATGTCTTCTTTGGAGAAATGTCTATTCAGATCGTCTGCTTATTTTACTGTTTTTAAAATGTTTATTTATTTGGGGGCCCCTGGGGGGCTCAGTTGGTTAAGCATCCAACTTCGGCTCAGGTCATGATCTCGTGGTTTAAGGGTTCAACCCCTGCATTGGGCTTTGTGCCGGCAGCTCAGAGCCTGGAGCCTGCTTCGGATGTTGTGTCTCCCTCTCTCTTTGCCCCTCCCCCACTCGCACTCTTGTCTCTTTCAAAAATAAAACATTAAAGAAGAAAATTTATAATGTTTTATTTTTTTCAAGGTGGGGGCAGAGAGAGTGAGAAAGAGAATCCTAAACAGGCTCTATGCTATCAGCACGACTCCATGATGGCTTGATCTCACAAATCGTAAGATCATGACCTGAGCTGAAATCAAGAATTGGACACTTAACTGACTGAGCCACCTAGGCATCCCTGCCTATTTTATAATTAGGTTGTTGGTATTTTTTGGTGTTGAGTTGTGCAATTTCTTTTTGGATATTAACCCCTTACAGGATATATTATTTCCAAATATCATCTATGAAGTCGGTTGCGTTTTGGTTTTGATGATGGTTTCCTTTGCTGTGCAAAAGCTTATTTTGGGATGCCTGTGTGGTTCAGTTGGTTAGGCATCTGACTCTTGATTTCAGCTCAGGTCATGATCCCACAGTTTGTGAGATCGAGCCCCATGTCCAGCTCTGAGCTGACAGCGAGGAGCTTGCTTAGGGTTCTCTCTCCCTCTCTCTCTGCCCCTCCCTGACTCATGTGCACACATGCTCTCTTTCTCTAAAAATAAGTAAACACTTTTTTAAAAACTTTTGATATAGTCCCAATAGACTATTTTTGCCTTTGTTTCCCTTGCCCTAGGAGACATGTCTAAAAAAGTGTTGCTGTGGCTATGTCAGAGAAATTACTCTTCTCTTCTTGAATTTTTATGGTTTCAGGTCTCATATTTAGGTCTTTAATTAATTTTGAGTTTATTTTTGTGTTTCGTGGTATAAAGTCATCCAGTTTTATTCTTTTGCATGTAGCTGTCTAGTTTTCCCAGTACCATTTATTGAAGAGACTGTCTTTTTCTCATTGTGTATTCTTGCATCTTTGTCACAAATTAATTTACCATGTAAGTGTGGGTTTATTTCTGAGCTTACTATTCTGTTCTGTGTGTCTATTTTTGTGCCACTACTATACTGTTTTGATTACTACAGCTTTGTAGTATAACTAGAAATCTGGAATTGTGATACCTCTAGCTTTGTTTTTCTTTCTCAAGATTGCTTTGGCTATTTGGGGTCTTTTGTTGTACCATAGAAATTTAGGATTATTTGCTCTCTTTCTGTGAAAAACCATGCAGGTATTTTGATGGGGATTGCATTGATTCAATAGATTGCTTTGGGTTAGGTTTATTTCTATGTATTTTATTCTTTTGGTGCAATTGTTTTGTTTTTTGTTTTTTTTCTTTAAGATTTTATTTTTAATCTCTATACCCAACATGGGGTTTCATCTTAAAACTTTGAGATCGAGTCAGATGCTCTTACCAACTGAGCCAGTCAGACACCTCTTTTTTGATGCAATTGTGAAGGGGGTTGTTTTCTAAATTTCTCTTATTGTTACTTCTTTATCAGTGTATAAAAATATGGTACTGATTTCTAGGTATTTTATATCCTGTAACTTTTACTGAATTCATTTATTATTTCTAATAGTTTTTTGGTGGAGTCTTTAAGGTTCTCTATATAGTATTATGTCATCTGCAAATAGTGACAGTTCATCTTCTTTTCCAACATGGATGCCTCTTATTTCTTTTTGTTGTCAGATTGCTGAGGCTAGGACTTCCAATACTGTGTTGAATAAAAGCAGTGAGAGTGAACATGCTTGTCTTGTTCCTGATCTTAGAGGGAAAGCTTTCAGGTTTTCACCTATATAATGTTAGCTGTGGGTTTTCATATATAGCCTTTATTATGTTAACATGTATTTCTCTAAAGCCATTTTGTTGGACAGTTTTTGTTATGAACAGATGTTGAATTTTTTCAGATGCTTTTTCTGTATCTTTTGAGATATTCATATGACTTTTTTTTAATGTTTTATTTATTTTTGAGAGAGAGAGAGCGACAGCGTGAACAGGGGAGGGTCAGAGAGAGGGGAGACACAGAATCTGAAGACAGGTTCCAGGCTCTGAGCTAACTGTGAGCACAGAGCCAGATGCGGGGCTCGAACCCAGGAATCACGAGATCATGACCTGAGCCAAAGCCGAACGGACGCTCAACCAGCTGAGCCACCCAGGTGCTCCTAGATGTTCGTATGATTTTTAGCCTTCATTTTGTTGATGTGGTATATGACATTGATTGCTTCGCAAATATTGACGCATCCTTGCATCCCCAGGATAAATCCCACTTGATTTCTTTTTTATTTTCTTTTCTTCTCTTTTCTTTTCTTTTCTTTTCTTTTCTTTTCTTTCTTTCTTTCTTTCTTTCTCTCTTTCTTTCTTTCTTTCTTTCGTAGTGTCTTTGTTTGGTTTTGGTATCAAGGTAATGTTGGCCTCATAGAATGTAATTGGAATTTTTTCTTCCTCTTCCATCGTCTGAAATAGTTTGAGGAGAATAGGGATTAGCTCTTCTTTAAATGTTTGGTCTAATTCATCTCTGAATCCATCTGACCCTGGACTTTTATTTTTTGATAATTTTTTTTTTTTTTTACCAATTCATTACTAATAATTGGTCTGTTCATATTTTCTATTTCTTCCTGATTCAGTTTTGGAAGATTGTGTGTTTCTAAGAATTTATCCATTTCTTTGAGGTTGTCCAATTTGTTGGCATATCATTTTTTGTAGTATTCTCTTCTAATCCTTTGTATTTCTGTGATGTCAGTTTACTTCTCTTGTTTCTAATTTTATTTGTTTGGGTCTTTTCTCTTTTTCTTAATGAGTCTGGCTAAGGGTTTATCAATTTTAGTTATTTGTTTTTCATTTGCTTTTGTATTTTTTCTCTGTTTCTTTCATCTTCTTTGCTCTCTTCCCTTGTGATTGATGAGTTTATATAGTGTTATGATTGGCTTTTTTTCTCTTTATTTTTTTGTGTATTTATTATAGGCATTGGGTTTGTGATTACCCTGAGGTTCATAAATAACATCCTAAGTATATAGCAGTCTATATTAAAGTGATTTCTTTTAAGTTCTAACACACTCTTAAAAACTTTCTTTGTTTTATTCTTCCTCCAGGTTTTATGTGTATGCTGTCGGGTTTTTTTAAAGAATTTTTTAAAATGTTTATTTATTTTTGAAAGAAAGAGAGACAGAGCACAGATGGGGGGAGGGGCAGAGAAGGAGGAAGACACAGAATCCAGAGCAGGCTCTAGGCTCTGAGCTGTCAGCACAGAGCCTGATGCAGGGCTCGAACCCACAAACCGTGAGATCATGACCTAAGCTGAAGTCAGATGCTTAACCAACTGAGCCACCCAGGCACCCCATATGCTGTCATTTTTTATATCTTTTTTATTCATCATTTCCTTGCCTCTAATTATGATCATTTCTTTTCCCCTTAATGAAGTCTCTTTAACATTTCTTGCAAGGCTTGTTAGGTGCTGATGAAGGCTTTTAACTTTTGTTTGTCAGGGAAACTCTGTTTTGTTTGTTTTGTTTATTTATTTATTTTGAGAGAGAGAGAGAGAGAACATGCACATGAACAGGGAAGGGGCAGAAAGAATCCTAGGCAGGCCGTGTGTTGTCAGTGCAGAGCCCCACTGGGGGCTTGACCTCACGAACCGTGTGACCATGAACTGAGCTGAAATTAAGAGTCAGATGCTTAACCAACTGAGCTACCCAGGTGCCCCATGTCAGGGAAACTCTTTACCCCTCTTTCAAATCTGAGTGATCACCTTGCCAGACAGAGTATTCTTGGTTGTAGCTTTTTTCCTTTCAGCACTTTGAATATATGATGCTATTCCCTTATGGCCTGCAGAGTTTCTGCTGAAAAATCAGCTGATAGGTTTATTGGGTTTCCCTTGTTCATAACTTTTTGCTTCTCTTGATGCTTTTTAATTTTTTTAAACATTTATTCATTTTTGAGAGACAGTGTATAAGTGGGGGAGGGGCAGAGAGAGAGAGGGAGACACAGAATCCAAAGCAGGCTCCAGGCTCTGAGCTGTCAGTGCAGAGCCCAACACAGGACTTGAACTCACAGACCACAAGATCATGATCTGAGCTGAAGTCGGAAGCTTAACTGACTGAGCTACCCAGGTGCCCATTCTTGCTGCTTTTAAAATTCTCTTTATCGGGGCGCCTGGGTGGCTTAGTTGGTTAAGAGCCCGACTTTGGCTCAAGTCATCTCACAGCTCATAAGTTTGAGCCCTGTGTCAGGCTCTGTGCTGACAGCTGGGAGCCTGGAATCTACTTCGGATTTTCTTTCTCCCTCTTGCTCTGCCCCTCCCCCACCTGCACACATGCATATGCATGTTCTCTCTCTGGCTCTCCCTCTCGCTCTCTCAAAAATAAAAATAAATAAACATTTAAAAATTATCTCTTTATCTTTAAATCTTGACGTTTTAATTATTATGTGTCATGGTGTGGACCTCCTTGGATTCATCTTGTTTGGTTTCAGTTATTATTTCTTCAAATATGCTTTCTCTCTTCTTCTGGGACCCCCTATAATGTGAATGTTTGTTTGCTTTATGTTGTCCAAGAGATTCCTTAACCTATCCTCATTTTTTCCCCATTCTTTTTTTTGCTATTCAGTTGGGTACTTTCCATTAGCCTGTCTTCCAGATTGCTGATACCTTCTTCTGCATCTGCCAATCTACTGTGGATTCCTTCTAGTTTATTTTTCGTTTCACTTATTCTTGTTTATGTTTTCTGTCTTTTTATTGAAGATCTCACTGAGTTCTTCTGTTCTTCTCTCCAGCCAACTGAGCATCTTTATGATCATTAATTTAAATTCTTTTTCAGTCATATTACTGATCTCCAACTCATTTCGTTCTTTTTGTTTTGTTCTTTCTTTTGGAGCATATTCGTCTATCTCCCCATTTTGCTTGACTTTCTGTGTTTGTTTCTATGGATTAGGCAGTACAACTACTTAAACTTGAAGGAATGGTTTTGTGTTTGGTTGTCCCCTTTGTAGATTGTGTGTGCTTGGTGACTTTTGCTGGCTGGCTGGAATTGTGGCTTGGGGGTTCCCTCCAGGCAGTGAGCATTCTGGCTGGACAGCTAAAGCTGATGTGGGTGCAGATCAGTGTGGTCTCCGGATGCTCCACAGAGCTGTTGCCTGGCAGGACAGTTAAAGCTAATGTGGGTGCAAGCTAGGGTGTCCCAGGGCTCTCTGTGGGGAGGATGTCCTGGCAGGGTGGCTGGAACTGAGGCAGGGTGCAGGCTGGAAGGTCCTGGGGCTTTCTGTGCAGCAGGCATCCTGGCAAAACAGCTGAAGCTGAAGTGGGTGCAGCCCAGGTGTTCCCAGGGTTCTAAGCACTGAGGGCCTCCTGGTAGGGCAGCTAAAGCTGAAATGGGTGCAGGCTGGTAAATCCCGGTGTGCTGGGGGTGCCCTAGTGGGGCAGCTGAAGCTGAGACAGTGTGTGGGCTGGCAGATCCCTGGGCTCTGTGCAGAGGGTGTCCTGGCAGGATAGCTGAAGCTGATGTGGGTGTAAACCAGGGTGTTCCAGGACTCTGCACAGAGTGTGCCCTAGAGGGGTAGCTGGATTAAGGCAAGGTATAGCCCAGAGGGGTCCTTGGGCTTTCAATGAAAAATGTGTCCTGGTAGAATAGTTGAAGCTGAAGTGGTTGCAAGCTGCAGTGTCCCAGGGTTCTCCGTACTAGGGACAACCTGGCGGGATAGCTGAACCTAAATTGGTGCAAGCTAGGGTGTCTCACTGTGTGCAGCACAGGGTTTGCCCTGGCAGGGTGACTGGAATCAATGCAGCCATGGGCTGGGAGTTCCCAGGGTACACTATCCAGGGGGCACCCTGGTAGGTTGGTTGAATCTAAAGCAACATCAGGTAGGAGGTCCCAGAGCACTCTGCACTGAGGGTGTCCTAGGTAAGCCATCTGAGGCCAAAGTGGTATGGGCCTGGAGTGTTCTGGGTACTTTGTGCCTGTGTTACCTTGGCATGAAGGCTGGAGCTGTAGGGAGCACTAACTGGTGTCCTGGTGTGCACTACCCTGTGGCCACCTTGGTGGAATGGCTGGGGCTGTTGTGGTCTAGGGACCTGGGGTTTACCCAGGTGGCAGGCAGGTAGGATCCTTAGACTGTGTCCATTAGCCCCTCCCACATGGGGACTATTCCAGCAGCATCCTTGCCTTTTGGCAGAATTTTAAGGCTGGACTTTTTATTTGCTAGTTCTTTTAAACCAGGCTTTTTTTTTTTTCTGTGCCCCATTGCAACTGGGGCTTGTGTGGACTAGGGCACCCAGGGCTCGCTGAAGTAGGAGGCTGGCTCTGGTGTCTGGACTCTCCTCTAGTTTTCAAGGTGGATAGAGGAGCATAAACCCCGTTGCTTTCCAGTCCCTTTGAATCAAATGGAGTTCCAGCAGGTTTTCTACCATTTCTTGGAGTTTGGGGCTTTTATAAAATAGTTACTCTTTTATTTTTTATTTTATTATTTTTTTTCACAGTGACCCGATGGCATTTATTAATGTAGCTCTTGTTTCTCACTGCAGTAAATGTAGTAGAGGAAACAAGACTAAAAATATGGAACACTTCACATCATTCTCTGTGGGGGCCATTTCAATCTTCTCTGTATCATTCCAGTTTTAGTATATGTGCTGCCCAAACAACCACACCAGTTCTCTTAAACTGCAGTTTTTTCCTGTGTGCAAGGTCAGATAAATCTGTTCCTTGGTCCTTCAGTATTGTCTCTTCTTCCCACTGCAGTTCACAGCATCAGGGGTGGGGGTTCCCTTTGTCTCTATGTCTCTATTTTTCTTATTCTCTTGTGCTGTTCTCTCTGTATTTTGTTGTGCAGAATCTGTTTAGTTGTTCCTCAGGTCTTCTTCAGGAGGAATTGCTCTATAATAGGTTTAGTAATTGGGTGTACTGCGTGGAGGGGATGAGTTCAGGGTCTTTTCCTACCTGGCCATCTTGGACTGGAACCCTTAACTGTGGTTTCTTGACAGTGTCAAGGAGAGAGCTGCTCTATTTTTACTAGTAATTTTCAGGAATTTAACCAGGGTGTCAGGGTTTTGCACTATGTGTGGGACACATAGTCCTCATTCTCAATGGGGAAAAACTGAGAGCTTTTTCTCTATGGTCATGAACAAGACAGGGATGTCCACTCTCACCACTGTTATTTAACATAGTACTGGAAGTCCTAGCCCTAGCAATCAGACAACAAAAGGGAATAAAAGGCATCCATATCAGCAAGGAAGAAGCAAAACTTTCCCTGTTTGCAAATGGCATGATACTCTATGTAGAACACCCAAAAGATTCCACACAAAAAAATTGCTAGAACTGTTATATGAATTCAGCAAAGTCGCAGGATACAAAATCACTGTACAGAAGTCTGTTGCATTTCTATATACCAATAATGAAGTAGCAGAGAGATATCATGGAACTGATCCAATTTATAATTACACCAAAAACCATAAGATACCTAAGAATAAATCTAAACAAAGAAGTTAATGGTCTGTACTCTGAAAACTATAGAACACTGATGAAAGAAATTGAAGATGATTTAAAGAAATAGAAAAACATTCCGTGCTCATGGATTGGCCATGTTATTGGCCCAATAACAAATATTGTTAAAATGTCTATACTACCCAAAGCAATCTACACATTTAATGGAATCCCTATCAAAATATCACCGGCATTTTTCACAGAACTAGAACAAACAAACCTAAAATCTGTGTGGAACACATAAAAGATCCCAAATAGTCAAAGCAATACTGAAAATGAAAAGCAAAGCTGGAGGCATCACAATTCCAGACTTCAAATTATATTACAAGGGTGCCTGGGTGGCTCAGTCAATTAAGCATCTGTCTCTTGATTGTGAGTTCAAGCCCTGCACCAGGCTCTACACTGACAGTGCAGAGCCTGCTTGAGGTTCCTTTTCTCTCTCTCTCTCTCTCTCTCTCTCTCTCTCTCTCTCTCTCTCTCTCTCCCTCCCTCCCTCCCTCCCTCTCTCCCTCTCTCCCTCTCTCTCTCTCTCCACCTCCCCTACTCATGCTCACACACGCTCTCTTTGTTGCTTGCTCTCTCTGTTGCTCACTCTCTTAAATAAATAAACTAAAAAAAAACCAAAAACACCTGTTACTAAGCTTTAGTGATCAAGACAGTATGGTATTGGCACAAAAACAGACTCATAGATCAATGGAACAGAATAGAAAACCCAGAAATGAACTCTCAACTATATGGTCAGTTAACCTTTGACAAAGCAGGAAAGAATATTCAATGGAATAAAGACAGTCTCTTCACCAAATGGTGTTGGGAAAACTGTATACCAACATGCAGAAGAATGAAACTGGACCACTTTTTATACCATACACAAAAATAAATTCAAATGAAGGAAGACCTAAATGTGGGACAGGAAACCATCACAGTCCTAAAGGAGACTGCAACCAGTAACCTCTTTGATGTTGGCCATAGCAACTTCTTATTTAGATATGTCTCCTGAGGCAAGGGAAACAAAAAAAAAAAACAAAACAAAACAAAAAACTATTGGGACTTCATCAAAATAAGAAGCTTCTGCACAGTGAAGGAAACAGTTAACAAAATTGAAAGGCAAGCTTAGGAATGGGAGATGATACTTTAAATGACATATTTGATAAAGGTTTAGTATCCAAAATCCATAAAGAACTTATCAAATTCAACACCCCCCATAATTCTGTTAAGAAATGGGCAGAAGACATAAATAGACATTTTTCCAAAGAAGAGATACAAATGGCTAGCAGACACATGTAAAAGTGCTCAACATCACTGATCATCACGGAAATACAAACCTAAAGTATAATGAGATATCGCCTCACATCTGTCATAATGGCTGAAGTCAACAACACAGGAAACAACAGGTGTTGGCAAGGATGCAGAGAAAGGGGAACTCTTGTTGGTGAGAATGCAAACTGGTACAGCCACTCTGGAAAACAGTGTAGAGGTTCCTCAAAAAGTTAAAAATAGAACTACCCTACCATCCACCAATACACTACTACATATATACTCAAAGTATAGAAAAATACTGATTCAAAGGGATATATGCATCCTGATGTTTATAGCAGCATTATCAACATTAACCAAATTATGGAAAGAGCCCAAATGACTATTCACTGATGAATGGATAAAGAAGTGGTATATGTATGCAATGGAATATTACTCAGCCATAAAAAAGAATGGAATGTTTCCATTTGCAATGATGTGGATGTAGCTAGAGTGTATTATGCTAAGTGAAATAAGTCTGAGAAAGACAAAATACCGTATGATTTCACTTATATGTGGAATTTAAGAAAAAAAACGCAGATGAACATAGGGTATAAAAGAAAAAAAGAAGGGCTAACCAGAAAACAGACTGTTAACAATAGAGAACAAACTGAGGGTTACTATAAGGGAGGTAGATGGGGGGATGGGTAAATGGGTGATGGGTATTGAGGGCACTTGTGATGAACAGTGAGTTTTGTATATAAGTTATGAATGACTGAATTCTACATATGAAACATATTACCCTGTGTGTTAACTAACTGGAATTTAAATAAAGCTTAAAAAGAAAACAATGAGCTAAAACCTTAAAACTCTTAGAAGAAAACAAAGGAGATCTCCATTACTTAGGTTAGACAATGGTTTCTTTTATGTGACACCAAAAGCACAAACAACCAAAGGAGAAAAAATTACATAAATTGGATTTTATCAAAGTTAAAAACTTTTGAGCTTCAAAAGACACCATGAAATCAGTGAAAATATAGCCCACAAAATGTGCCCAAAATGTTCAAATTATATGCTCATCAAAGGATTGTATCTTAGAATATATGAGTAATTATTACAGAGCAACAATAAAAAGACAACCAGATTTTTTAAATGAGCAAAGAACTTGAATACACATTTTTCTGAAGAAGGAATAGAAATGGTCAATAAGCACATAAAGGTGTTCAATATCATTTGGGAAATGCAAATCAAAATCAAAATGACATACTATTTCAAATTCATAAGAATGGCTATAACCCCAAAAGGTGGTGAGGATATGGAAAAATTGGAACCTTGACATATTTTTGTTGGAATCGAAAAATGATGCAGCTGTTTTGGAACAGAGTTTTGGCAGTTCCTGAAGATGTTAAACATAGAGTTACCAGTTATGATATGACCCAGCAAATCCACTCCTCTAAGTGTATATATCTAAGAGAAATGAAGAGAAATGAAATATGTTCCACACAAAAACATGTACCTGAATGTTCTTAATAGCATTATTTATAGTAACAAAAGTGAAAACAATGCAAATGTCCATCAACTAATGCATGGGGGAAAAGATGCTGTATCCATACAGCATACAGTATGTTGTTTGGCAATATATAGGCATGAAGTACCCATCCATGCTAAAACATAGATGAACCTTGAAACATTATATTATGTATAATATGAAAGAAGACAGTCACAATAGACTACATATTGTATAATTTAATTTGTACAAAATGTCTATTTAGAACAGGCAATTTTATAGATAGAAAAAATAGATTAGTTGTCAGGGTCTGGGAAAATGAGAATGGAAGTAATTGCTAATGCATATGGGTTTTGTTTTTAGATAATGAAATACTCCAAAATTATATAGTGGTAATGGTTGCACATCTCTGTGAATATAATAAAAACCTATCACTTCTATTTTTAAAAGGATGAATTTATGGGGTGCCTGGGTGGCTCATTCAGTTAAGTGTCCAACTCTTGATTTCAACTCAGGTCATGATCTCATGGCTCATGGGTTCGAGCGTGCCATTAGAGCAGAGCCTGCTTGGGATTCTCTCTTTCCTTCCTTCTACCCCCCTCCCACTCTCTCTCTCTCAAAATTAATAAAAAATTTTTAAAAAAGGGATGCTTATGAAATGAATTATATGAATTATATGTCAAAAAAGCTGTTAGAAAAAGAAATGAATATAAGAAGATGTTAGAGTTGGTAAGGGTGGAGAATGGTGGTAGTGGTGGTTAAATTCACAGACCTGTTTGCTGATGTGTGTAAGGCATTGAGGACATAGTATGCACTAGATGAAATTAATTGTGGTACATCCACTTTCTCAAACCATCTTTAGCCTGACAATGAGAGATAGGATAACAGGGAGCTGCTGCCTCCAGAGTTCCTGAGTTTAGCTAAAGCCATGATTCAATGCAACAGGCAGTTGTTTTCTGTTAGAGAATGCTTTGGATTTGTTCCTTGGTTATTGGGTCAGGGTAGTGTCACTTTTCGTGGCCTGGATGAAGCGTATGCTTTCAATTCAGAATGCTTCTTGCACTTGAATGTGAGAACGCACCAGGAAAGCACCTGAGGTGTTCAGTGTGTTGAAACTGGGGCAAAGAGGCAGATCTAGTCATGGAAAGTGTTTCTTTTAAGGAATTGGCCTACATAGATACAGACCATTTCCAGGCCTGAGGGCACCATCAGTGTCCTTTAGGTGGGTACTACTTGGATCAATTTGGATCAGGGTTTTCTAGGCTGTAAAAGATGAGCCATTCAGGCCAGGTCAGAGAACCCTAGCAACATCATGGGGTTTGGGTACTGCTTTAGCATAAATTAATTCTTCTACATTTCTGTTTTCTGGAATTGGGGAAGGGATGAGATTGTTTAAATTTCCGAAGATCTTCTCAGTATATATGTTGGGGTGTGGAAGGGACCAGGTGCCATGAAAAGGGGAGGAAAGACTTCATGTACTCATTTAGAAGTAGGCCTCTTTTCATGGTTTCCTTTTTCACCCCTGTCTTCTCAGGACTGCACTTCTCCCTGAGAAGAAGCCAGAGGAGGACTCATATGTTGAAATTCTAAGCCATGCCTTGTGTGAGTTCCTATTTCTTCTTCCCCTTTATATCAAACATTGTTTTTTGGTATATGAATATTCAGTATCCTTATCTCCAGACTTTTCTGCTTCACGAGTGTTTGCTCTCCTGCTCACTCCCCTTCCAATGAATGATGGGAATGAGTCCCAGGTCTTTCTCAATTGCTCCCCTCTTCTCTAACAGTATTTTAGGGATCCATTTGCAAATTGGGAAATGTATTTGAGGAAAGCATAGAACCTCTCCTGTCAGGATGAAATGGTACTACAGATGAAAAATTTGGTCTTTCTCATTGACCTGAATGTCCTTATTGATTAAGATGGAAATTGGTGTTAGTCTCAGAATGTGGTGAGCTCTGATCTGTGATTTTAAGATTGGAAATGTGATCAAATGCAGGATTGAGAACAGAGAGAGAATTGTGTCAGGGAATACCTCAGAGATTAATACCAGTGACAGTCCATTTTGAATTTGAATAGTATGTAGAAGCCAACGGCCACATCTGTGTGAGTATAGCTTATCTTTCATTAGCTTTCTATTGCTCATAATAAGCAGAAGTGTACAGTGAGCAATGATAAGTGGTAAGTATGATCAGCCAAATGATTAAATGGTTGAGAATTTCAGAAACAGAGCTGTGAAGAACATTAGAGAAGGAGTGCAAACTACCACAAAATAAGAAAATGATGACAATCTTAATATGGAATATTATGTAGGCTATAAAAATGTTATCTATGAAAGGATTTTCCTGAACTAGGAAGAAAGGATATTATTGTGAGATTATTCTGAAACTTGGAAAGAAATTCTGAAATTATATGTAAATCTTATTTTCTGAGGTAAACATTTTAAAAGACATTTTGGAATGTGCCCATCAGCTTTATTTTTTCTTTTCTCTTTCTCCCCCTCTCCTTCCAGCCCTCTGTTTTCCCCTTCCTTTTCTTTTTAGTTCTTTAAAGGGAAAGTGGAGGAAGGAACTTTGAGTTTATTTGAGGATTTGCATGTGTTATGTGTTAACACATATTATTCTATTTAATCAGAAAACTCTGCTTACCTGGCTTTTGTTCATTCCCATTGCTATTCCCAAGAGGCTATGAGTAAGAGTAATAAGAATGTTCAGAAATTGTTTAGGTGCTCTATATTTCACATTCACTTCCTTTCTATTAGTTACCCACACTGAAAGCTTCCAACTTTAACATATTTGCTTAATGTTTTGGCCCCTTTATGTAATACTTTTCTCTTCCTCTCATTACTTGTATGTGTGTGTGTGTTCCTCTCAATTACTTCTAAAAAATTTTTCTTTATTTTGCCATTAACACTTGGACTTGTCATTCCAGAGGTTGGTATTGTTCAAGGATGTGGCCATAGACTTCTCTCAGGAAGAGTGGGAGTGCCTGGACTTGGAACAGAAGGATTTGTATAGAGATGTGATGTTGGAAAACTATAACAACCTGGTCTCACTGGGTAAGTTTGGTCCCAATAATTCCACTTTAGTCTTTGTGAAATTAAGGAAATGTTTTAAGTACCTAGCTGAATTTCAGATACTAGTCCCAACTAAGTAATTTGTTGCTTATAGACTTTAAAATGGACAGCTCCATTGAGTACCTTAATCTTCTCTATTCCTCAGGTATTCTTCCTCTGAATCTTTCTGTAATTGACCTTCTTCCTTTATGAACAATGGATTCAATTTTATTCTGGATGAGCAGAGAATAGTCATATCTATTTCCATTCTTATAAGCAGGATTTTCCATTTCTAAGGCAGATGTATTCTCCTTATTGAAGCAAGGGAAAGAGCCCTGGGAGGTTGTACAGGATGTGACAAGAAGTCAGAGCTTAGGTGAGTAAGAGATGGTCAAACAAAGGGAGGCCATCGTGGAGAATTAGTCAAATCGCTTAATTCATTGGCTACAACTTTGAGGTATTAGCTGAGCAGTTCTCAGAGACCAAACCAAGGCCTGTAGAGTAAAAGTTTGAACGCTGGAAGGTAAAACTGTTTATCATCAATTACCAAAGGAAACCCCTTCTTCACTCCAATTACCACTTCCTTGCTTTTCTTTCATATTCACCTATATTTTCAAACAGGGAAAAGCCCTCCTTCTTCTTCTGTGATAACAATTTTACCTATATTTTTGATCCAATGAAACCTGCATGAGTCTTTATCTAACACATATTTTTAAAAATACCCTCTATATTCTTAAGTTTTGAGTGAACAAGAAAAATTTGCTGTCCTTATAGATCTTTCCTAGCAGAAGAGTTACAAATAAGATTGTAGAAGGAAGGAGTAATAAGTGTTATGAAGTAAAATAAAAAGCAGAGGAGAATAATGGAGTAATGGGAGGAGGTGTTTTATAGAGAGTGGTCAGGGATGGCCCTCTGAGGTGCTGACATTTGAGGAGAGAAATGACTAAAGTGCTGGAGTAAGTCATGCAAATTCTGCGAGAAGAATGTGTAAGGCAAAGGGAGTAGTAACTGCAAAGGAACTGAGTTTGATGCTTTTGAGGATTAGTAGATAAACAAGTTTGGCTGGGATGAGTGAGGGAGAATAAACATTGAAAATGAGGTCAGAGAGGAGGTGGGTCTGGGTCATTGAGGGACTTGTATGCCATGATGGAGAATTGGGATTATGTTGAAAGTACGATAAGAAATATTGGCTGATTTTGAGCAGAGGAGTGATGTGTTTGAACTTGTTTTTTTCAAAGACTACTCTGGTTACTGTATAGAAAATAAAATGGGAGCAAGAGTTAAGCAGGAAGACGAGTTGGAAAGCCATTTTTTAGTCCACATTAGAAATTACGGTGGCTTAGAGGGCAGTAGCTTATAAGTGAAGGTGACATTAAGGAGTCAGAATCTGATCAGATTTTATTTAAAAAAATTTTTTTAATGTTTATTCATTTTTGAGAGAGAGAGAGAGAAAGAGTGAGTGAGGGAGCCGAGAGGGAGACACAGAATCTGAAGCAGGCTCCAGGCTCTGAGCTGTCAGCACAGAGCCCAATGTGGGGCTCAACCCCATGAACCACAAAATCATGACCTGAGCAGAAGTCAGAAGCTTAGCCAACTGAGCCACCCAGGTGCCCCACATTCTGGTCAGATTTTAAAGGTAGTACCTCTTGCTAATTAATTAGAAGTTGTGTATGATAAAAGAGAAATCCACAGTAACTTCTTAGATTTATGCCTGAGCAACTGAGTATCTTTTTCTTAGTTAGGAAAGATAGGTATTCAAGAGTTCTGTTTTGTTCATGATACTTTAGGGATATCTGTTAGAAATCAGAAGAAATCAAGAAATGACCCAGAAAGAAATAATATACATATAAATAGAATTTAAAACTTAGAAGAAATATTATGAAGTTATATAATAGTTATAAAAGAGAAGGACCCTAATCCACTCTGTATTTTAGTTAGAAGGAGGGGGAGGTTTCTGCAAAGGGGACTGAGAAGGAATAGCTAGTGAGCTAATAGGAAAATAAAGAAAATGTGGTATCTTAGAAGTCAAGTGGAAAAAGGTATTTAAGAAAGGGCAGCATCTTTCCTATCAGGGAGCATGAGTAAGTTGAAGACTGAGAATTGATCACTGGATTTGGTAATGAGGGAAAAGAAAGCCATAGATTGGTTCAGATAGAAGGGAAGAGAGGGTAAATGGGATAGAATATAGTATAAGGGATGATTAGAAGAACTGGAATTACTTAGACCAGAGTTTTAGTGCCAGCTTTTGTCTTAAGCACGTTACTTTACCAGACTGATGAGATTGCTGAGAAGATTTGGAATACTAAATACAATTACATTATACTAAGTTCTCAACAGGAGATCATTTTTATGGAATTAAATTAGTAGAAATGGAAAAACTACACTGCTGCATTTTGAAGTGCAGACAGAAGATTTCAATGTAGAAACTTGTGAATAGCTCCAGTTAGAAAGTAGAAAATATTCTAGGGGCTACTCTATGCTGTGACTACAATATAGCCAAGTTTTTCCTGAAGATTTCTTCTAACTAAGTATCTTTTGATTTTGTGTGCTTTCATGCTATACACTAGCAACACTTTAAGCCTGTACTGACTCTAATTTGGAATATTGCAGTACCCTTCTAAATGGTTTTGACACAACAGCCACAGTAATGTTTTTAAAAAATATAAATCAGATCACATAATGATAAAATCGAAACTAGGAAGCCCTACCTAGTCTAGCTCCCAAAAGGTTTTACAACCCTACCTTAGCTACCTGTCCCCTTTCTCATTAGATTCCAGCCATAGTAACCTTCATTCATTATCTCAGATACATCTAGTATCTATGTATCTAGTGTCTGTACTCTACCCCCTTATATCACTCACTCTGCTCACCTAACTAACTGCTATGCCTCTTTAGGGCTCAACCTATATATCATTATATCCTGAGAATTCTTTCCTGACCTCATTCTCAGTAATGATCTTTCAGATCTTGCAACTTTGTAAATATTTTTTCCAAGTTTGTCATTTTACTTAGCCTCCCGTCTTTTTGACATGCCAACCTTTCTTTTTTCTTTAACTATAATGCAGTCATTTTTATCAGATTATGACTCAGAAAGTTTTCTCCATTCCTAGTTTATAGAAAAAGTCACCCAAGTTTTATTCTAATTATATGTATGTTTTCATTTCTGTAAATATGGATGTCTGATCTGTTTGGAATTTATCCAACTGTAAGATATGCAGAATTAATGCAGTTTTCTTTTTTCTATGTGTTTATCCATATGTTTATCAGTTTAATTTGTTAGAAAGAATTCCATGTTTTTCCTACCAATTTGAGCTGCTGGCTTTTATTGTATACTAAATTTGCACTTATAATTGTTTCTGGATTTTTCTTTTCTGTTCCATTGGTTCCATTGACATCTTATGATTATGATATGCACTTTGAATCTACTGTTTCTACCTTAGCGGTTTCATTTTTCAAGGAATAAGAAAATAACATTTTCTTTCTTTTTACTTTATAGCCTGGGAATCGAGATGTGAGACCAAAAACCTGTTCTCAAAAAAAGGAATTTATGAAATAGAATCATCTCAGTGGGAGATAATAGAAGAGCTTACAAGACTTAAGTGTGATTGTAAAAGTCTTCAAGATGATAGGGAATGCAAAGACCAGTTTGAAAGCCAATTGGGAAATAAAGACAGACTTTTCAAGCAACTACTAATCACTTGTAAAGAAATTCCCAATTTTAGCCAGACTGCATCCCTTACGTTAAAACAAAGAATTCATTTTCCTGAGAAATCCTATGAATGTAAAGCATGCAGAAAATATTTTATCCATGGCTTTCAAATGCCTGGACATCAGAAAGTTCATTCTGATGAAAAATTCTATGAATGTAAAGAATGTGGACAGGTCTTTGTTCGGAGTTCAGAACTTATTTACCATCAGAGAGTTCATGTTAAGAAACCCTATGAATGTAAGGAATGTGGAAAAGCTTTTATTTGTGCCTCACAGCTTACTTATCATCAAAGAATTCATACTGGGGAGAAACCTTATAAATGTAAAGAGTGTGGGAAGGCCTTTATTCGTGGCTCTCATCTTACCCAGCATCAAAGAATTCATACTGGTGAACGACCCTATGAATGTAATGAATGTGGTAAGGCCTTTTTTCGTGGCTCTCAACTTACTTACCATCAGAAAGTTCATACTTCAGAGAAACCCTATCAATGTAAAGAATGTGGAAAGTCCTTTATTCGTGGCTCCCAACTTACTGAACATCAGAGAATTCATACGGGTGAGAAACCCTATGAATGTAAGAAATGTGGGAAAGCCTTTAGTTATGGCTCACAGCTTACTCTGCATCACAGACTTCATACTGGTGAAAAACCCTATAAATGCAAAGACTGTGAAATGTCCTTTATTCGTGGCTCACAACTTACTGAACATCAGAGGATTCATACAGGAAGGAAACCACATGAATGTAAGCAATGTGGAAAGAGCTTTAACTATGGCTCACAGCTTATTCGACACCAGAGGATTCATACTGGAGAGAAACCCTATGAATGTCAAGAATGTGGGAAATCATTTATTCGTGGCTCACAACTTACTGAACATCAAAAAATTCACACCGGTGAAAAACCTTTTGAATGTAAAGAATGTGGGAAAGCCTTTATTCGTGGCTCACATCTTACTCAACATCAGAGGATTCACACTGGTGAAAAACCCTATGAATGTAAAGAGTGTGGGAAGGCCTTTATTTATAGCTCACAACTGACTCAGCATCAGAGAACTCATACAGGTGAGAATCCCTATGAATGTAAGCAGTGTGGGAAGATCTTTATTTGTGCCTCACAACTTACTCTACATCAGATTTCTCATTCTGGTAAAAATCCATACGAATGTAAAGAATGTGGTAAGGCTTTTATTCGTGGCTCACAGCTAACTTACCATCAGAGAGTTCATACTGGTGAGAAACCCTATGAGTGTAATGAATGTGGGAAAGCTTTTATTCGTGGTTCACATCTTACTCAGCACCAGAGAATTCATACTGGTGAGAAACCATACAAATGTATTGAATGTGGGAAGGCCTTTAATCGTGGCTCACAACTTACTCAACATCAGAGAATTCATTCTGGTGAAAAGCCTTATAAATGTAATGAATGTGGTAAGGATTTTAGACGTCATTCACACCTTACTCAACATCATAAACTTCATAATTGAGAAAAACTTTATGAAAATACAAATTTATTAAATGTTTTGATTGCCCATTGATACTCAGCTTTGGAATATCAGAAAATTCAGGTGATGAAAGTGGAAATCCTTTTTTACTTTCATTCATAGGTAACTCATTATCAGAAAATTCAAACAGAGAAAGGCTAGAGTAATGGAGAATCAGTTTCCATCATTTTTCAATCTTTGTTAGAAATTAATAAATTTATAGAAGAGCACAAGCATAAAATGTAGGGTTTTCTTGTTTGGCATCATTCTCATGTTCAGCATGATCTGAACTCCACCATTTACTACACGTTTCCTTTGGAAAAGTTAGTTAACCCCTGTTTGCTTTAGTTTTTTCATTTATAAAACATTAAAATCATTCTCATTATAATGATTTAAAGATGCAAATACATATAAAGACTTAAAGCAATGTGGAATACATAGTTTATACTCAATAAATATTAGTTATTATTGTAATTGTGTTTTTCAGTATTTTAAAAAATTTTGTTTCCTTCTGGGTTCAAGAATCTTTTTCTTTCTTTTTCTTTCTTTCTTTCTTTCTTTCTTTCTTTCTTTCTTTCTTTCTTTCTAATTGAAGTATAGTTGACTTACAATGTTATTTTAGTTTCAGGTGTATACCATAGTGATTTGACAATTCTGTACTTAATACTGACCACAATAATTGTTGTTGCCATCTGTCACAATACAACATTATTACAGTATTATTGACTGTACTCCATATGCTGTACTTTTCATCCCTGTGATTTGTTTAATTAACTTATTGATAGATTTATTTTATTGTCCCCTTCACCAATTTCATCCACCCTCCAAACCCCCTCCCCTCTATCAACCACCAATTCTCTGTATTTATGACTCTATTTATAGTTTGTGTTTTAGATTCCAGATATAAGTGAAATCCGATGGTATTTGTCTTTCTCTGACTTATTTCACTCAGCATAAGGTCCTTTAAGTCCATCCATATTGTTGCAAATGGCAAGATCTCATTTTTTATAGCTGAGTAATATTCCATTGTATATACATATTACATCTTCTTTATTTATTCATCTGTTGATGGACATTTAGGTTGCTTCCATATCTTAGCTATTGTAAATAGCTGCAGTAAACACTGGGGTGTATAGATCTTTTCAAATTAGTGTTTTCATTTTCTTTGGGTAAATACCGAGTAGTGGAACTACTAGATAGTATGGTATTTCTATTTTTAATTTTTTGAGGAAACTTCATACTGTTTTCCACAGTGATTGTATCAATTTACATCCCCACTAACAGTGCATGGGGGTTCCCTTTTTTCAGTATTTTAATGTATACTATTATAGAATTCAAATGTGAGGAATACTTTTCAATCAAATACAGTACATAAGGTAAATCTTTTATCATTCTTACTAATCATTAGATAAATGATTTCAGAGTAGAACATCCTAATATAATTAATGTGAGGTTGTACCTCATTCTGAATGTTAAATTTCTTATTAGAATGAAACCTTAAGGAAAAAAATAAGTGTTTAGCTGTTACAAATAAAGCTACTTATGAACATTTGTGTATAGATTTTTATGTGAACATAAATTTCCATTTCTCTGGTAAATGCCTAAGATTACAATTTCTGGGTCTTAACATTAAATTCATGTTTTCTCATACAAGAAATGGGTAAAGTATTTTCCAAAATTGCTTTACCATTTTACATTCACACCAAGAGCATATGAGTAACCCAGTGTCTCAGCATTTGGTATTGTCATCACTTTCTGTTTTAGCCCTCATGATAGGTATGGTGATGTCTCTTTGTGGTCTGAATTTGCATTTTTCTAATGGCTAATGATGGTGAATACCTTTTCATGGGCTTGTCATCTGTATATCTGTTTTGGTGAAATGCCTGTTTGTATCTTTTACTCATTTTTGAATTGTCTTACTTTTCACTCCTAGGTTTTTTTTTTTTTTTAAATTTATTGTTGAGACAGAAACAGAGCATGAGCAGGGGATGGGCAGAGAGAAAGGGAGATACAGAATCTGAAGCAGGCTCCAGGCTCTGAGCTGTCAGCACAGAGCCCAATGCGGGGCTCGAACCCACGGACTGTGAGATCATGACCTGAGCCGAAGTCGGCCACTTAACCGACTGAGCCACCCAGGCACCCCACTCCTAAGTTTTGAAAGAGTGTTTTCTATATTCTAGATGATAGTAGTCCTTTGTTATGTGGTTTGCAAATATTTTTCCAGGAGCATAGCTTATCTTTTTTTCCTTTTTTTAAAATGTTTTTTCTTTTTTAAGTTTATTTATATATTTTGAGGGAGAGAAAGAGAGAGTGTGTGAGCAGGGGAGGAACAGAGAGCGAGGAGACAGAATCAAAAGCAGGCTCAGGACTGTAAGTGCAGAGCCCCATGTGGGGCTTGATCCCACAAACCGTGAGATTATGACCTGAGCCAATGTTGAGAGTCAGATGCTTAACCAACTGAGCCACTCAGGCACCCCTTTAACAGTGTCTTTTGAAGAACAAAAGTTGGCAATTTTGATAAGGTCTGCGTTATCAATTTTTCCTTTTATGGATCTTGCTTTGGTGTCAAATCTAAGGATTCCTTGCCTAGCCCAGATCCTGAAGACTTTTTCCTGTTTTTGCATAAATTTTTCATGATTTTATGTTTTACATATAAGTCTGTGATCCATTTTGAGTTATCTTTTCATGTACATTGTATGCTTTAGCTTGGTGTCTTTCTTTGTTTCAGCTTACGGATGTCCATTTACTTTAGCACCATTTGCTGAAAAGATGGTCTTTCCTCCATTAAATTGCCTTTGTACCTCTGTCAAAAATCTATTTAATGTATTTGTGTATATCTTACTTCTGGGTTTTCTATTCTATTCCATTGATCTATGTGTCTGTCCCTCTGCCAATATTACACTACCTTGATTATTGTCATTTTATAGATGTCTTTTCTTTTTTCTTTTAGCGAGAGAGTGTACAAGCAGTCAGGGGTGCATATGGAGAGAGAATGAATCTTAAGCAGGCTCCATGCTCAGTGTGGAGCCCAACATGGGGCTTGATCCCATTATCTAGGATCATGACCTGAGCCAAAATCAAGAGTCGATGCTCAATCAGCTGAGCAACTCAGGTGCCCCTATAGGATGCCACATATGAAAAATGTTTGTTTGTTTTTTTTTAAACTTTATAGTTTATTGTCAGGTTGGTTTCCATATAACACCCAGTGCTCCTCCCCACAAGTGACCTCCACCAAGACCATCACCCCCCATTACCTTTCCCCCTTCCCCTTCCCCCCTCAGTTTGTTGAAAAATGTTTTTTATAATGATGTAATGTACCATGTGCTACCTTAAAATTATTTGTTTTGAATTCTTTTACTAAGGACCATATCTCTATGTTAATTTAATTCCACAGATAATATGTTAGCCCAAAATTTCCTATAGTATATTTCAAGTAATGCTAGAACTCAGATGATATTAGAAAGAAAGATTCTGTGGTCAAACAAACCTGTAAGGGCCCAACATGGGACCCAAGTTCTCTGCCCACAGGCAGGAAGAGAGCTAGGTGTCCCAAACATAGAACTGGGCTTTGGGACAGCACAATGACCCCCAAAGCCTCACTACCCGCAGGGGCCTACCTGCTAACATTCATGCTGCCAAGGTGGCCCCTCTCTGACAGTCCTGCCTTCCACGGTGTGACTGTGCTTCTCCCCTGCCCCCATTTTTTATGAGCTCCTAGTGCCGTCAGCTCAGTCTCCTCAGGCAGGGATCTGAGGCTGACTGGATGGCCCAGACCTCATTCAAGTGTCTCGATGGTCAGGGAACCAAGGAAGGAGAATCATCTTGGCCTTGGAGTGGGGATCTTTCCATTCCTGAGTGGCCGCACATCTTTGGGGTGCAGGCATACACATCATGATTCTGAGAGGCCTACCAGGAGAGGCGCCCTGAGCCTGCCAAATCGGATAAGGCCTCAAGGGAGATATAAAACCCAGGAGGCAAAGGCCCAGAGTGTGGAGAGAACCTCCTGAGGGCAGGGTGGAGGAGAGGCTTAGGCGCTGCAGACAGATCTCTGCCAGAAGGGGACACGGAACAGGGGGACTGGTGAGGGTGAGGGCTGGGCCCGGTGCAGGGCCTGGGAGGGCTGGAGCTTGCTAAGGAAGTGGCCCAAGGGGACAGCTTGTGTCTGGCGGACACTGGGAGAGTGGTCCTCTACTTTCAGGTGCCTCCTGGCCACCCGCTCCTTCAGGTAAGCCAGGCCCCACTCAGCCTGATGCTCCTGACATTGGAACTGGTGACAGCAAGGATGCACCGGCAAAGGGGAGTGAAGGAAAGGCATGAAAGGGCACAGGGCAAAGCCCATCTCCCCACCCAGCAGAATTTTCTAGTGCTTAGGGACAGCATATCACAAGTGTTTGGCACCAGATGGCACCTGCGGTGTGGGGACTAGTCAGGATGGGGGTTCCAGGAGCCCACACACCTGTCACCACAAGTGGCCGCATGTGCCTGTTCCTCGGCACCTGACCC